>JAANSN010001268.1:0-36143 GCA_036850665.1 Dicranocentrus wangi | reverse complement strand
AATATTATTTTTTCTTCTCTTGATGACTAGCATATAGGTATATGGATATTCAGGTTTTGTAAAACTATTTTTGTTGATGAAACCGTGATTCTGCAATAAATGACTACTACTACTACTAATAATAATAATAATAATGTGGACACACCTTCCCAAATACCTATACATATTTAGAAAAAGCAGAAGTCTAGGGGAAACCCATCTGAATGGAACCTTGACTGTGGAATACCGAAATAGGTATTAGGTACAGCCAAGGTCCCTCAAGTAATATGATTTGTTGTTTGTTTCTTCAACTGCAACTACTATGTCCTACTATATAAAAAAGTGGGAAATGGGATATCATATAATGATGATCCACAGTGGTTGGGAGGGGGTGGAATGAGGAGAACTGATGGACTTGACATTTTGTCACCATCACTTCTCGCCATTTTCCTGCTCCGAAGAAATTATTACTCTGAACGGACTACTTTGGGACCAATCTAGAAAACAGTAGAGGGACATACTGGTAACACTGGTAAGAAAATTATACACACTTAAATTACAATATATATGAAATAATGGAAATCCGGGTTACAACACTCCTAACTTGCCTCCACCTAACCTGTTTGATTTCTTGATTTCTAATTTCGATTATAGATTACATTAATACCATGAATATCCTACGCTGCGTGCTCATACTCTTGCTCCTAGCAAATGCAGTCTACCTGGGGATTGACTACTGGATTTATTCCAAATTCGATTCGGCGAATGTTCAGCCACTCCCCGATACACACCCGCCAACCTATAGTATGGAAAATGTACTAGAATGGATCAAAAAATATAGAAAATATATTGCACTATGTGTAATTATAAAACAATTAAGGAAAGTTTATTTCATTCTAATATTGGGTTTCGACGAAATGAGATTGAGGTTGGTCGGCCGTAGGAATATACATTTCGTTGCACTTGTATGTGCATTTCTTGGGTTTTATGGGTTTTATTTCTTTTATTTGATTTAAATTGGTAGTAGTTTACGATAATTACGTGTTCCAAAAATAAGGATATTACATTTATTATTTTATACAGATCTGTTTCTAGTTTTCATGATTTAAAGACCAGCAGCGTCCCTGTAAAATTTTATTTGCTGCAAAAGAAGAGAAAAAATTTCTTGTTATGTTATGAAAAATACAAGTTGAAATTCAATTTGATATAAATTAAAATCTCTATGCAGACATAAAAACACAATAATACATAACTACTTGTTGAAAAATAATGAGCAATGTAAATTTAAGATTTATACATAATAAATGTAAACTGTGATGTTCATTTGTGTGTCTTAAAAAAGGTTGATAATATATATCTATACGACATCATCATTTAAATCATTTCTAGGGCAAATTTATGTTTAGGCTTCCACATATCATCACAATCGACGGGATCCCAAATTCACAATTTGCAGTACGGCCGGACTCCAGCCGGATGCCTAAAGACGGAGCAAGAGCGGACAGACAGACATACAATCCTAATCATGAACCTCCACCACTACTACTCCTCTGTCTCCGTCCTTTTCACGTACAAAAACCAAAACATTTTGTGGAATTGAATGGTACCATTCATGGTGATGATGAATGTGATGATGGTGAAATGAAAAAGTACAATAATATGCAGCCGACAGTGTAAAGTCCGTGTTCCTCTTCATAAAAGAGAGAGAGAGAACAAGAACAACTCTCCTCCTCTCTGTCATATTATTGTGGCTCATATTTACACATGTGGTTTATCAGTTGCTTGGAACTTGTAAAACTTGGAACATATTATCATTATAGTCTTGCTTGGATCGGTGGACAGACAGAGAGTCACGTCACAAGTTTAGTCAAAAGAGCTTGTTTGGTTAAAGGGTAGAGAGAGATTGAGATTAAATTTGTATCACCAACAACAACTTGTTTTTCAATCTACTTTCTAGATTTGTTGTAGACTCAATTCGGCATTTACTTTGTTGAAGGAGGAGAGGAAACAAGACATTTATGGAAAAGGTAATAATAATGATTATGTTAGCTGACAGTGTTTTTAAAGGATTTTAGTTTAACGCATCATAATGAGGCTTTGGCTCAACCATTTCAGGTGTGTGCTTGAGAAAACAGCTGAGTTTCCCTTGTCAGAAGGAAGACAGGAGAGAGTTAGGATTTTAGGATATATATATATTTGGTGTGTGTAATTAGTTAAGTGGCAAAGGGATTCCTCAACAGTGGCCAGGTTAATTAATAATTAATTTAGCAATAATAGCAAGCAAGGGATAGAAGATGGCGTTCGTGTTGTCACGGAGGATAGCGATACGTAAGCATTTTACAAATGACAAATGATATTCATACATAGTAACCTCATGATGTCAGTCAGGCTGAATACAAAAACGGATGATTTTCAATGATAATATACTGAGTTGTAATTTGTTGGTGTTGTTATTGTTACAGGGTCATGTACAAACTTTCGTTCGATGAAAGCCCGAGGCTACGCTACGGAGTTGGCAGGGCCAAAAATTACGACCCATTATACGATCCATCCTCGCGAAAATGATGCTCGTTGGACTGGTAAGGAAGGATTGAAAAAATTGTTTTGCGATAATTTTGAAAGGGTATGGATGGAGGGTGTCGTAATATCCTAATAATTGTTGCATATTATTCAGTATTAAATTATGTGATTACTAGATATTGACATGGAGCGTGCGGTTGACGAGACTGATGTGGTAATAGTCGGCGGCGGTCCAGCCGGCTTGTCTGCAGCGATTAGGCTAAAGCAGTTGGCCAACGAGAGTGGCAAGGAGATTCGAGTGTGTGTTCTGGAGAAGGCATCCGAGATTGGAGGTCACATTTTGTCAGGTGCTGTCCTGGAGCCGAGGGCACTAAATGAGCTGATTCCAGACTGGAAAGATAAAGGGGCACCGCTCAACACTCCTGTAACTGAGGATGTCTTAAATTTCCTGACGCCCACTTCAAAGATAAATATTCCGATACCGCCCTTCATGCCGTCACATAATCATGGGAATTATATAGTTCGACTTGGGCATGTGGTCTCTTGGTTGGGGGAACAGGCGGAAGCGCTGGGAGTGGAATTATATCCGGGATATGCTGCCGCATGAGATTTTGTACGATTCAAATGGTGCTGTGAAAGGGATTGCGACAAATGATGTGGGTATCGCCAAGGATGGGTCGCCCAAAGATAGTTTTGCGAGGGGAATGGAGTTTCACACGAGGGCTACCATTTTCGCAGAAGGATGTCACGGTCATTTGAGTAAGCAGCTGATCAAGAAATTCAGTCTGAGGAAGAGTGCTGAGCCCCAGTCTTACGGGATCGGGTTAAAAGAGTTGTGGGAAATTGACCCGAAAAACCACCACCCGGGTCGAGTTGTGCATTCGGTGGGATGGCCTTTGGATAAAAGCACATACGGTGGCACATTTTTGTATCACCTAAAGGATGAGACACCTCTCGTAGCTCTAGGATTTGTAGTTGGTTTGGATTACACCAACCCGTATTTAAGTCCATTCCGGGAGTTCCAGAGGTGGAAACACCACCCAAGTGTAACTCCAATTTTGCAAGGTGGAAAACGGGTTGCGTACGGCGCCCGAGCCCTTAACGAAGGAGGTTTCCAGGCGATCCCTGAACTTACATTTCCCGGAGGATGTTTGGTTGGTTGTACTGCAGGATTTCTTAATGTGCCCAAAATTAAAGGTACTCATAATGCCATGAAGTCTGGAATGTTGGCAGCTGAAGGGGTGTTTGAGGAACTGACATCCTCCTCGGAGAGCATCATCGAGCCAAAAACCTATCCCGACAGGCTGAAATCCAGTTGGGTCTGGAAGGAACTGAAGGCATGTCGCAATGTCCGTCCTTCATTCCACTCCCCCCTGGGCCTCTACGGCGGAGTGATGTATACCGGACTGTTTTATGGAATGTTGAGGGGAATGGAGCCGTGGACATTAAGTCATGGTGGGGCAGATCACTCCAAACTCAAGAAGCTTTCAGAGTCCAAGCCCATCGATTATCCAAAGCCTGATGGTGTCATTAGCTTCGACTTGCTCTCCTCCGTGGCTCTCACCGGAACCAATCACGAAGACAATCAACCTCCTCACCTGACCTTGTATGATGACGCCGTTCCAGTCAAAAAGAATCTTGCTGACTACGGTGGACCAGAAGCTAAATTCTGTCCAGCCGGTGTTTACGAGTTTGTTCCATTGGAAAAGGGAGACGGGGAGAGATTGCAAATTAACGCTCAAAACTGTATCCATTGTAAAACTTGTGACATTAAAGATGTTTCCCAAAATATTAACTGGGTTAGCCCTGAAGGTGGTGGTGGCCCGGCTTACAATGGTATGTAAATAGTAACAAATTTTATAAGTCTGTACTGATATATTACTACGTATATGAATAGATAGATTGGCCGGTCCCAAATTAAGAAATCAAATCAATTTTACATTATTGTCGCTCTGAATGATTGATTAAAGTCTGAATTGCCTTGCATGCAGTTGTGTAGAGTTAAAGAAAAGAACATGTATATCATCTTATGCTAACTCTCTATAATATTTATTATATAATCCGTATGAAAATCCCGATTTTTCATGTATGCCATGCCATGATTTTTTCCATGTGGAGAACAAAGAATAATAAAAAGTCACGTTTTGACAAGGATTCACAATAATTATTATATTTAAACAAACCGGTTTTATTATTACTTAAAATCTAAAAGTTCACATGGTTTACTTTATTCGAAAAACTAAACATATATATATTTTTTTAAAACTGATACACACGTAGAAGTTTGAAATGTAATATTGATGAAGAGACACAGACCATATTATATAATATATCATTCTTTTCAGAAAAGGGTTTACAAGACGACATAGAAGTTCAAATAATATAATTATGTTTATTTTAATTTTTTTTTTGTGTATTATTATTTCCGAAGTGCAACGCGTTTAAAATATCTTTTATATCATCAATCACTCATCTCTATTTGCATAAAAATCTTGTAATATTTAATATATATTAATATTTCATAAGAAAAACCATTTTAACTGGTTTTTTGCTGAAGCATCAACAAGGAGTTTTTAATTCGTATTGTATTTGTTTCAATTCAACATTTAATAAATCCCATAAAGAGAGGTACAAGAAGTATTTACTAAATTTACTTACATTATTCCAGTTTCAACAGTAAGATTCTTTTAACAAACAGATACAAACAAATAGTTAAGAACAATTCTTACGAAAACAATATAGATTGTAACTTGCAATCATAAAATTCTTATTATTTGTTAATAACGACAATCGTGTCATGACTAGCAAAAATATCAAGGATTTTTCTCAGTGTCTCCTTCCTGATAATTTGGTTCTCTCTTTCTCTCACATATATAGTATTTTTTTTTAAAAAGGTATTTTTTTCTACTTGATATGATATATAACGAACGAACGACGATGACGAACGATGATTACAATAATATATAGATATATTTATGCATATATATATATATATTTATTTATTTATTTAGCGCTTTCTACAGCCCAATCGGTGGGACTTGAATGTAACGGTAAATGTATAAGCGATAATCCTTAGAAGCCAACACAACAGAGCCATCATCCATGAGTGCGACGTCGAAGCACTGGGCGTGCTTCACCTTCGATTCCAACGCGGACACTAACTGCCCGTCCTATTGTCGAAAAAGGGACAAGAGCAAAAGAGAAATTTCCGTTTATTACATATTACATTACAAAGGAAAAAGGTAGAGAGAGAGAATAAAAAAATGCACCATCAATCATTTATAATATCCCCAGTTTCATGTACTACTTGCTAATCTAAATTAGATTTACACCCGTCCTGTCATGTCACTCAAATCCAATTGGTAAATGGACTAATGTGTTTTTTCCTCCTCCCTTCTCACTCATACTCTCTCTCTCTCTCTCTCTCTCTCTGTTGTTTGTTACTAATAATGAGTTCTGCATTGACGCATACCTGTGTAAAAATGGTCAAGTTAAAGTTGTTGTGGTTGTCAGCTACCAAGATTTCTCCGTTTGCGTTGATTCCAACACCAATTGGGTAGTTCTGTGAGACCCTCACCACCAATCTGACGGAGGAAAACTCCTTCATAGCTGAAAACCTTGACACAGTGGGCCCGGTTGTCAGAAATGAAAATTTCCTGTGAGTCATTCACCACAACTCCATTTGGGAATTCCAAGTGCTTAGAGCAGCCAAACTTGTGCAGAACGGTTCCCATTTGATCAAAGATTATAACCCGCATCACCTGCAAGTGAAAGAGAAAAATAATGGTGGGATCTACCACAAAAAAAATAAAAACTCTGCCTGCATTCATTTCAAAGGTATTAAGACGGTTGTTGGAGGAAGCAAAGGAACAAAAAAATACTACGTTTTACTTTCTCCTTTTTATTGCTTTGGGGCTTAAACCCCCTTTCAACTTATGCATATATACGAACGAAGGACGTGAATCTGATGTTCAGATTTTCTCCTCTAATGCGAAGTTTATTCAGAGGCAGTCACCATGATAATTTGGTAAATAATCAAGTCATCCCTTTTCCCTACAGCTTTCATTAGACTACTGACTCCCCTCCTGTGCGCAGGATGCAATTGTTGAAACAGAGAGCTTTGCTTTGCCAACATGTTTCCATCAACTGTAATTGATGTCTTTTTTGTCTCTAGTTCCTATTCTACAAGTATATATTATCTTACCTTGCACTCAACAACGATGATCCTTCCCTTATTGTCGACAGTAATGCCTCGAGGATGCTGCAAAATGTTGGCCCCAAACTTGCGTACAAATTGCCCATACTGGTTGTAAATTTGGATTTGATGGGTTGGAGATCTCTCTGTCACAACAATGTCCCCCGTGGGGCGAACCACAGCAACACGGTTAGGATACAACAACTGCCCGTCCCGCTTCCCACACTCGCCAAACTGGAACTTGAAACGACCTTCCCGATCAAAAATCTGGATTCGATGATTGTTCGTGTCGGCAACGATGATCTCATTGTTTGCATTCACTGCCACTCCGGATGGCTCAGTGAACTGAGACTCGGCAGTGCCGAATTCGCCAAATTTGCAGTGATAAATCATCTTTTGTCGTTTGATCGCTGGAGTTTTGGGAAAAGAAAACGGAGCCATTAGCTTCGACGTGAGTTCCAACAAAGGATCATTGTTTGTGCCGGTGCTGGGTGGTGACGAGAAGTCACTGCGACTGCTGCATGAAAAATCCTTGTGCCCTGGAGAAAAAATGTAGGATTTTCTAATATTAAACCAGGAATATAAAAGAAAAACGGAGTAAGCAAGAAGAAACGAAAATACAAAACTGGCTTTTTGCTATCCTTGATCTTATAATGTAATTGCCCTCGTTTTCCAAAAACCGACACAAAATCCACAAAACAGCCACTCTACTACACCGTACACCCCTGTGGTTTGTTTTCCACAAAGTTGATATAATTCTCTCGAGAATTGGAGAAAGCATGCACAACACCGCTCACTCACGCTACATGCACATCAATACAGCAATACATGGATCACTGCCTGCACTTTGGGGCCTGCCTGCTGAACGACAGGCGATAGGGCTATGCAACAGGAAACCCGTTTATTCCTTTTCCACTTGCGATAGGAAACTCTTTTGGTCCTTCACCAGGAAATGTCAGTAAAAGAAGGAAGCAAGGAAGCAAGCCCAGACAATATTGTCCTCGACGAAGGAGGACAACTATGAGATTACTGTAAAGTGCACGCGAGTTATATAGCGATTTTTTTCTGCGCTGTTATGGTTTTGTAGTGTCGGACAAACAACACAAAAAAACTATACAATATGTCACTCTCTATATTCTCCGGTTATTTATACCAAGCTATAATATCGTTGATGCCATACGCGCTCTTTCGCAAATCCTGTAAAAATCACGCTTAATTTATATAATATACTGAAGAGTATCGGGTCTGAAGAAAGGGAAGGTGAAAGAAGGAGATAAATATAATATGTATTATTATACTCTACCATTCTGATATGCTGTATCAGATCCAATGGACCATTTCTCATAAGAGCACTGTCCGATGACATCCAGTTGATTGTATGGTGTAGAAGTAATCTCCCCACCGCTCAATCGTTTTGAAAGTAAAATCGAATCCTGACTGCTGCCATTCGAGCTGCCACTCAATGCCGTGGCCAGAGAGCTTAGACCATTTTGGTTCACCTGATATCCGTGGACCTGGGCGACAGCGGGTCTCGCTATGGGCGCAGGTGGCTGCTTGTTTGGCGGCATGGCTTCGTTTCCCACACCAGTCCGTATGTATCCCAGAGTATTACGAACAGCAGCCTTCAATCAAATAGGTAAAAATGTCATAGTCAGAAGAAGAGAGACATTGAGAGAGAGAGAGAGATGGAGAAAAAAAATGCGTGTTTCCAGAAGAAAGAGACGCCAGGAGGACTCGACTTGAGTGTTTTTCTTTTTTTCCAAACAAAAAAAAAACAAGTTCGAGGAGAAAGGTGAAGCGGAGAAATCAGAAGATAATGGTGGCGGAGGAGGAAGAGGGAGAAAAGCCAAGAGATTCCTAGCATATTTCTCCGTCTGAGCATACACAACAAGTTATTTTCGTCTTGGTTTCATTCTTCCTTATCTCCCTCTTCATCTTCATCCGATGCCGTATCTTCATTTTACTTACACTCATTCTGGCTAGGCTGGCGTTCGCATTTCGTGTGTCAAAGACGATACAAGATAAAGTAAACAACAACAAAAAAGAAGAATATGCCGTATCTTCATTTTACTTACACTCATTCTGGCTAGGCTGGCGTTCGCATTTCGTGTGTCAAAGACGATACAAGATAAAGTAAACAACAACAAAAAAAGAAGAAGAAGGAATGGGAAAGAAAAAAAATGTATAGAAAGTAACGCACAAAAATGGGTGAAAAGGTCGTATTTTCCGTAATTAAACCTCGTCTCAAGGGTCTACATTATCAGTATTCGAAAACTGTTGCATTCGCAAAAAACACAATGTGGAAAATCGTTACCGCTTTTCGAAATTAGAGTAACGAAATCACAACTGTGTTTAAATAAGTATTTTTGCAAGGCCACCATACAAATAGGTCGGAGGGCGACTTGTTTTTAAAGAAAATACGGTAGAAGGCAATATTGACCCTCGACCAAGAAAGAAGTTTTGAGAGGAGGCATCTCACTCACTCAGTCACTCCTCACCCAACAAAAAAGTAATAGAAAAAGGAAGAAAAGACACACACACACACACGGGAAGGTAGGTAGTGGGGGAAACAGAGGGAGAAAGTAAGAAGTACAAAGTATCTTTTTATTGACTCACCTGCACTGCAGAGTAATTCGCCACAAACTCGAGATCACCTGCTGCCGCCGTGGACATAGCAACTGACGGCTCCGGAACCCCAGCCAAGAGGGCTTGTAGTCGAGTCTCCAAAAGCTTTTTAAACACCAAAATCTGAGGTGGTGAGGCATGACGAAGAAGCCGCTCTCCAAACTCAACCGTCTGGTACATCCGATCTAATGTTTCTTGAACTCTTTGGGTAACCACGGAAAGTGTTACCTGGATTGCACACAAGAATACCCACCACAAGATTCATTACATTTGTAAACACTCTTAACCCACCGCACACGCCACCAAACCCCAGCCCGAATGGACTGTAAAACACACACACACACACACACGAAATCCTTAAACTTGGAAACTATGGGTGTGTGCACTCGACCTCACTCCATCCAAAATGAAAAACTATTTCAACGATGCGACCATTTTCAACAGAAAGGGAAAATATAACTAACTATACCCCTTCCATACATACTTGCAGCCCGACTTTCTTAAACGGGAAAGGGAAAAAATGAGAAAAAAAGTGTTTATATCATCACCGAACAAAAGGATAAAGATGAAAATAGGCTTTTTTCCCTATGCATTCATATACTTTGGTGAACATTTTATACAGAGGAAAACTATGCATATTTCGGATAGCTACCACCGCTACTACCCTTTCTCCTCCATTTAGCTAAAGAAGAAACTTAATGCCTATTTACCCTGCGTAAGGTATATAAAAGGTTTAAGTGATTTTTTCTCCTTTTCTTTGAAAACACACGTGTTGCATATAAACACCACCTTCCCATAAATACTCCCATAATATATATTATACGTATATATATATATATCATTCCATATAGGTACATCCTTTGTTTTTTATTACAAATTACTTGGAAATGAAAGAGGTTGAGTATCTTAAAAATCTGGGGAAAACGCTGAGCTTCTATCTGTGTGTGTGTGTAGAAGAGAAAATAGTTTTATTTTTTGCTGACGTGTGCGCCGCAAATAAGCAGAACAAGGGAAAAACATTAAACTTAAGCAATAATGATAACACGTTAAAACAACAACAAGTCTCCAAAATATGTATGTATGGAAGTAGCAAGAGGGAACCAAGTAAAATGTACTCACTTGACGTGTTATGTAAAGATTCTCCAACTCCTTGAGTAGCTCGCCCTTCCTTTCATCCAATAAAGTCCGGTAAAAGGTAAACGCCTCGGTTACCTGTGAAAGCAACAATCCATTTTCCAACATTTATATAATATGACATCATAATACATATTTTTAAAATGAGGATTCTATATGGTCTCCTAGTAAAAACGTTATATATATTTTTTAGTGGAAGGGCTACGGAATTGAACATGGCGAGGGATAGAGGATATTATATAAGTAGTATCTTTGCCGTAACAGGTGTACAAACTTTGTTGTGTTGTTGTTAACATTTTTTTTGTTTTATTCCAGGGACTATATAGACTGTCATGTCTGCTTTTTCCCGACTTAGTCTCATATTTTTATCGGGTACGCGTCCTTGATGTTGAGCAAGCCGAGTGTACATTTCTATCATTTTATAATTGTGTATCGTCAGTTTCTATTTTCCTTTAATGTCGCATTGTGTAAGTTTTACGTAAAAAGTCGCGAAATCGACGACGGAAACCAATACGACCAACAACAAAATGTTCGTGTGCAATGCAATAATACGTCCCACGATGTCTGCCGTATTAATCAGGGGTTTACGGAGAAAAAACAAATATATGTTTACGGAGTGGTTGCAAACGACGGAATTGTGGCATGATGGTTCATGTTCCAAAGGATGAAGGAAACGATGTGGTGAAACAACTTTTTCCAAAAATAAATGTCACGCTGTGGGTGCGTGCTGTGTGGAGAAAAATCGAATTTCGGAGAAAATCCCTTAACTTCTTAAACAATATTGATGTTTGACAACGAGGAATTTTGTGTATTGCTCAGGAAATTGTGGAAATGCATAACTTTCAAGAGAGGTTTTTCCTCTTTCATCCGCAAGAGCTGAAAGGATTATTATTGAATTTAGGTTAGATGCAGAGGGTTTTTAGCAATTTTTCTGTGTTCTCCTCCACCTTTCTACTATGTTTTTTTTGGCAAAACGTCCCCTCTAAAACGTACGTGTAATGTTTGGGTCCTTCACAATATTTCACGACGTCACAGGCACATTTTTTATGCCTTAGAGTAATTCATACTGCACGACGGTGACGTATGACTTGAAGTGGGATATAAAAAAAAAGTGGAAGAAAGTAGCACGTATCTCTCTCCCTCCTGAATTTGTTCATGGAGGATCCGTTTATTACCTGATTTACTTACCTGAACGTGTTCAAACACTAGAAAGAAGCGTATATATAATATCGATGGATGAGTGTCAGGTTTTGACGACACCATAAACCACCCAGAGAACATATATACTTGAAAGATGGATTGCAAGAAAGTACCAAGAAATGGTACCAAAATCGTGGAATATTCTGGGTGGAGGAAATACGTCTTGCCGAGACGACGACGACGCTCAAGTGCAAATATTATTTTTTCCTATCATATCCCCCTCTTGAGATGTTCTATAAGTACTAAAGTAATAGGGGAATAATGGGATTTAATAAGAATTCAGAATGGCTCTTCTTCTCTTCGTTCAACTCCTCTTTGGAAATATATGTGTGATCACGATTATACACAAAAAAAACCGCCAGACACCGTTTTTTCTTCAGCATCCAAAATTGGGACATGATCGACGTGGTATTAATGTGCTAGTTGGGTCTAAAGATGGGTAGCCCAAATAGCAAAAAAGGAGAGTTCTGTTCCATACGTCACGTTTTGAGGCAGGTATATACTTAGCCTAGTATAAAAACTGAAAATTGGTCCACAGTGAACGAAAGAAAAAACTGACCCAGAGTTTTTTTAAGGAAAAACTTTCCCCATTACTCTGTAAAGCGGAGGAAGGGAAGAAGGGGCTGTATAGATGAATAGAAGTGGAAACAGCACAGGCTGGCTGGGTATATAAGATGGGGAAATGAGATGCGAGACGAAAGTGGATGGGGAAGAGAGTAGGGGAGGCAAGAAAAAATGGATGATGGTGGGTTACACTCAGGAGGAGGAGGAGGAGGAGGAGGAGGAAGAGAAGGAAGAGATATATGAACGACTTGAGAAAAGATGAAAGATATAGAGAGGTAGACGACAAAAAAGTGGGGAAGAACAAGGACATTATTATTATGCAAGTAAAGTGGATTGTAGGTAGAAAGTTGAAGTGTGTATAAGATTTCGGAAAATGTGGAAAGGCAAGATGGTTAGAAGCCTTGGGAGAATTTCTTTGTAAAGACTAAGTACAATTTCTCAAAGTTTTATTCTTTCCTTTGGTCCATGTCCATAGCCCTTCCTCTAATATTCTTTTCTCGTGAAACTTTTTTTTCTTCTTCTTCTTCTTCTTCGCTGGGACTCCCAGAGTATGGGAAAACCGGGTGGACTTAAAAATGTAAGTGTAAGTGTATATATAAAGAAGGAGAAACGGGGAGAATTATTTTTTTGTGTACTTACCTCATTTTGTGCTTTGGAGTAGTGAGACTGAAGACGTGCGGAAGCTGTCTCGAACGACTTAAGGACATCGTGCAGAGCGACGGACTTCATCCGAAACTAAATGCAATCAAATCAATAATGAATAAAAATGAGTGTGCTTTGACCTAATCTCAGGGAAAACCATCTGTCCCATTACATGATTTGCTTAGAGAAAATCTCTCGGAGACACGGGGGAAATGTGTGTCCTGCCTGACGTGGGCAACAACATACAACGCAACGCAATTCAACGTGTATCCAGCCATAGACTTTCCAATGAAGGAATAATAATAATAATGGTTCCATAGCAGAGGAGCATGGACAGCAGGTTCAGACCATGAACTGGCTGAAGGTGGAACTCGCGTAGAGACTCGCGCTCTCCCCTAATATCTTAGTCAAGTATTTATTTCAACGAGTTTTTACACATAACACAACAACAGCTCCCCCGAGTCCTGTGGCTAAAACTTTTTGACCGAGCAGAAAGGAGAAGAAAACAAAAACGGGGGTGAAATAATAATGATGACGGTGGTGATAATAATAATAATGGGAGAGGATGGTGGAAGGAAGCTCAAGTAAAAGAGGAGAGGAAAGGAGAGTGGGCTTATGGTAGGCTAACCAAGTCACGTCAAAGTTAGGGACACTGGGAGAAAACGGGAGGAAATGGGGATGGGATACAAAGTGGAATGAATCCATGTTTTGTCCATGAGGATTTTTGCTCGGCGGTGGAGGAGGCTGCTGTTGTGTCTTTCTCTGATTGTGGCTACTTTGCCTGCTCTTCTACCTACCGTCACCGTCTACCTGAGCGAGGAAGAATGTGTTTCTCCGCCGTTTCTGCTGACATTCAGGAATAGAAAACTTTTTAAAAAGTGGGCATGCATACAACAACGGTGCGGGGGGAGAGTGGAAGAGATACTCTCAATTTATAAATTTGGTTGCTATCTAAACAGAACAGATTGGGAGGTGGAGGGAGGGAGGGAGGAGGGAAGGAAGAGAAGTAGTGCAAACAAATAAAATGGTCGATTTTAGTAAAAAAGGATTTTCAGAGCTGTATATATATCTGTGTATTCATAATATGAATTATATCACGGTCGGAAGGAAAGTAGCAATAAATAATCATGACAACAATGATAAGATGGGATGAGTTGGCTTGGCCAATTTCATTAATCATGGATTTGTGACTTTTACACACAGACACTTGCAGACTTTCGCCATCCAGCCGTAATTTAGTGGCAGTTCATCCAACCTTTTTTTAACCTCTTGGAGCAAAAAAAGCCAACACTGCTAAGCAGAAATCTGGAGTTTATATATATAGTAGAAACCGTGCAAAATATAGGGTTGGTGGAACACTTTACGTGTGGGAAGATGCACGGTAGTCGGCGGGTGAAAATCCAGTTGAATAAATCAGAAATGGGATACACGGGCGCGTTAACTCCTAGCAGCAGCATGTTTATCCAAGGATAAGTATGACTATAGTTATTCTAAATCGCATCATTAATAATGTCGATTGCTCCACGAGGTGGTGGAGATGACTTTGAGCAGGGAGGAGGGATGGATGGATGAGGTTAGAGGTGGAAAGAGAAAATAATGCAGCGTAATATGAATAGTAACAGTTGCCCATTTTCGCTAATTGAGAGTATTTCCCCCGGACTCCGGATCTGGAGTGGCAATACCATTTTAGCCGACTCCAGTCGCGCGGGTGCTTGCTTACCTACAATATTGATGTGATGATGGAGGATAATTCATGAAAGTAATTTGCATGTAACAAGGGGGGAAAACTGGGAATGCTGGGAAACGATAATTTTTTGCTCAACTTACATCATGAATGTATTGGGAGAGGTGCTTCACATACTTCGCCTCACAGTCTGCCAGCGCTTCCGTCTCGTGAAGGGATTTTGGATGTTCAGTTGCAACACACTCTGGGCAAGCTGGGACAGCACAAGTGCGACAGTAGAACTGTAATGTTTCCCCTTTGTGCTGGGTGCATGACACTTGCCTCTCCAAAGTCATTCCTAATCCGTTCTCTTTCCCAGACTGGACAGGATTCAACAACCCAAGGATTCAATATTCATTTTCCAAACAGACCACCATAATTCATCCGCCAGAGAGAGAGAGAGAGGGAGAGAGGGAGATGTTCCATGTTGATCATTTTCCGCGATGACAATTGACGACAGACAAAAGAGCATTTTGTATTGTGTTAGTTGTTGAAAATTTTCGTTTGTCATTCAAAACACCACCATGGCCACCATTCCATTCGTTGGGTTGCATCATCATCATCCGGATATTGCGTCAAGGATCAGGGCACACAGAAATACCGAGAGAAGAAGAAGAGAAAAACAAAGGCAAACATTTTAATAATCGTTCAGAGTTTTGGAGTCGGAGAAATGACAAGGTTGTGTCGTCGTGGTACATAGTCATAATAATAATAATGAAAGGGAGAGGAGATAGAGAGAACACAATCTCTCCACTCCACATTAACTCAACTTTCTACGTGAAAGGGGACAAAAAAGTTTGCTGAGGAGACATGGGAAAGGTGGCGTGTGTTCAAGCAAGCTGCTCAGCCAATAATACAAAACTTATAATATGCTACTACTACTACAAAATATATGACAAAAGCACGGGATACTTTGTATTTTTTAGTACTTTAGGCAACCATATTATTCTCCCCGTTCTCAAAACACGGAGAAGAGAACGGAAAACTTTGCTAAGGGAAAATCCTTTGGGTACATCTCCCAGGAAATATGGGGATGATGGAGTTTATTTAATAGTCATATGATCCACACAATTACAGTTTCACCCTATATCCACACGCGGTATTATTCCCATTTTGCGTATTCCCCAAAACACATACCCATACCCGCTCCCATCTCCCATATCATTCCATTTTGTAGGGAGGACCGACAGGAGGGACCAGGCCACACAACTCCTCTAATCCCCCCACTGACACTACTCCCTGGTTTACATAACCATATTAATTCATCTGTACAAATAGTTTGATTACTATTTTTACAAGTTGGGAAGCTCGGAAGGAGGGACAATTTGCTGGGGATGTTGTTGGTTGATGATATATAATTCAGTTCGCAGAGAAAATTTACCATTTTTTTTCTCGGCAATATAAACTACGTATCACTCGGGAGGAAAATGAAACAAGAGAGCAGCTTTCTCCCTTTCAGCATAGCGATAGCGACGACGAATATCAGCAAATTGTACAAAAGGTTCTAATAAGTGTAGACTTTCACCGCGGGTGCCTGGGAACGGCCCACGGAAAAGGACTTTTTCCGTGAGTGTGTTGGCTTTCTTGTTCCCGCAACCAAATCAAAGACGTCATGTCATATACATTTTGTACAATATCCCACCACCTGTCTATACCATTCGGAAGTATCATCTTTCAGTTAGCCAGTGTTGTATATAGCGAAGAAGAGTAACCAAGGAAAAAAACCTATCCCGAATATTATGCAATATTAATCAATACGCAAAAAAAGGAAAAGTCTTATTTTTTCAGAGGAAAAAGGCTTCATTTTCAGCTACTATATGGATTACACTCGTTGGTAATAATAGGTTGGACGTGAGTATACCCCTATTACCATTATTGCTATTGATTGATCACTCTATACACAAGTTTGGGAACAATATGAGAATACAAACTAGAATGAAATTTCCTTTTCCCCCGTTGTAAATCGAATACAGAGAGAATAAAATACCGATGGAGGTACACACGCACCAACCAGAACACATGTTTTTCTCAGTGATTCCTTCATTCCTTTGAAAAAAATGACAAAGGGAGAGTGAGAGAGAAGGTGAACCGATGGGAAAAACCTTTCTTTTCCCAAAACAACATGAGTGATGACGGCGCGGCGGCGGCGGCGGCGGTCCAACGTAATATTCAGATTACACGGAAAAACATGCATACGTACGTGGCCGTGGGAATGAATGTGATCATGCATACTATTAAAAGCGAGGAATTAAATAAATATGTATGAATCCAGTAATCATTTTTGTCTTAGGCTATACGTATACGATATCTGTCACCAGGATGCTGTCACTATCATTATTATTATTCGCTAAACTCACGATCATCAGAGTTACTTTGCCCCACGCCGAATTTCCGGTTTTGCGTTGGGGGAGCGACCAGCAGTGTGCTATGCTCCCTCCTGCTGTATGTATCTATATATGGATTTTGAGTGAAAACTAAATATTTCTGGGGAAACGTAAATAAACAGGACATTAAATTTTGTATGGGAATCCAAACAAATATTTGCTTATGCGGTCCCTTTCATCACCCAGCATTTCACCTGGCTTCAAAGGAAACCTGTGAACATTTTCAGAAATATACGGAGGTGTAGGTATACCCTAATATACGGAGGCTCACGGAAGGAATTACGGGGCAATGCATATAAAAATATGTGAATTTGCTTTTTTTTTCTACTTCACAGTAAACTTTTCCATTCTTTGCTAACGCGAAATGGTGGTGACATTGAGGGATACACACAGGAGGACGTCAACTCCACAAAAAAATGTTTTATTTTCTTTCACTTTACAACAAATCGTTTGGGGGCCTTTGTGTCGCACTGTTAGCACGACGACTCAATGTGTAGTTGGTGGTCGGTCGTGAGCGAGCAAGTGTGGACTGGCAACAAAAAAAAGTTTTCATTTTTATTTTTTATATGCCACGCGGACGGACGGACGGACGGATGGACTCTCCTCCTATATATCGCCTCGCCATATAGATTAGAATTTATGAAGGAGAGAGAATCAATTACTAGTAAAAAAAACACCAAAATATGATTGGAGTGTGCTGCTAAAATGTAGAATGTACTTTTGGAAAAGGAGCAGCAGTATCCCAGAAAGATAAAAGTTTTGTCTTGTTTCCCAACGCCGCCGCTCTGAAAATTTACGGCTAAAGTCTGAACGTGTTTTGGGGGAAACATAATTGTACACGGTTTTGACAGGATTACTAAATACTTCACAATCCCCAGAGTTATTTTTTGCAAGTAAGTAACTAAAAGACTGCTGAGGGACTGCTGTTGTTCTATTTTCATTGGTGTCCTGAAACATATATACGCTTCCCCTTTTTCTCTCTTTTAATGCTCACTCATTTAATTTAATGACCACTTTGAGCAATCCCTCTTGATGAGTCTTCAGGAAATCACTTGAAACATATTTCTTTCTCCCAGAGTTTTCTATTTTGTTATCCAGTTTCCAGGGGTTTTATGCAGCGAGAGAGAAAGACAGAGAGAGAGAGAGAGAGAGAGAGAGAGAGAGAGAGAGAGAGTGGAAGAAGAGAGGTAAAGCAAAGGTGGAGTATCTCGGGCGTCACTCACTTGCGCGTATTGTTATAATGTCATGTTTGTGTAGTTGCAGGATAGACGTCACTTCTTGGAAAGGAGGAAAAAGAGATGATGTGTTTTGGATGCGTTTTCCGCCGATGGGAAATGGGTTTCCAAAGGGAGGAAAAATACATACCTACTACGTATGTACGTTGAGTGAAGTTGAAATTGGAAACGAGGGCTTCAATTTGGAATTAAAATGCGAGGAATGCTGAGGTACACACACACACACACACACACACAACTTTTTTGAGGCTCACTAATCCCAAAATCCGAGTTACATAGAAAAAGGCTTTGCAAATGGGAAATTGATATTGTTTTGAAGTGGAGCAGAAATACAAAAGAATTTTACTCCATTTGGTGTTGGGCGAGTGTAAGCCTACGTGGAATTTATACGGGGAAATATATTATGAAGACCTACGTTTTTGTGTTGTTGTGTAACTCAAGTACGATCCGCATTTGATGTCTAATTGTACTTGACAAATTAGAAAGACTATACTCAACTGAAATCCACCCGTATCGTTTGAGGTACTGAGTGAAATATGGAGTGGCTATAGAAAAATGTTGTTTTTTCGGGGGCACTCAAATCTAATATGAATGTCAGACTATAAACACACAATTGTTGAAAATCACGAGATCAAATGACTTTTGATGACTTTCATCCTCCTCTGGCACTCACCTCATACAATTTGCTTTCAACTTACCTTGCTTAACCCTTTTCCCTGGTTTACTGACACAGCGGAAAAAAAAAACTTTGTTGGAGAGGACACGTCTCGCCCGGAGACAATAAAAGGGACACGGTACATAAAAAGAAAAGAGGCTATAAAAGTAGGATTGAACAAATTGACTGTCGTCAGTGGGAAAAGGAGAGAGAGAGAGAGAGATGGGGCAAGTCTATATAGCGCAAGCTGTCAAGACAAAGAGGTTTTCATCCAACAGGTAGTTATGGGCGATGGATGTGAAAAGATGAAATTGCACTTTGGGAATTTGGGAAGTAGTGCATTAGTTAGATGCCTCTTTGAGACAACCAATTTCTCCACTTTTCATCTTTGTCAATTGCAAGCAAAACTGGGAGTTGGGAGGACTCGGGGAAACGGGTTGAGCAATGTAATTCCTTACATAAATAAAACCACCCGAATATATGCTTTTTACACTCAAGTGCGGCTAGGGCTGCGCCACCGGCACCAAAGTAAATGATTGTGTTGTTGTCAGTCTTAATTTTTCTTTTCTCCTGGCTGTACTATTTTTTTAATACCTCAACAACTTCCCCGTGAGCGTCAAGGCTAACAACGCGATGCCCTTCGAAGCAGTGCATGAACTGGTGAGCCATGACACAATTTGAGCATAGCATGTTGGAGCAGTCGAAGCATCTCGCGACTGCTAAGGACTCCTTGGATTTGCACCCTGTGCAACCCATGATACCGCCTTCGTCCCCCATAATGATGAGCCCCGTGTCGGCGGTACAACATCCATCCAGGATGCAAGAACCTCCATTGACATCCACATCCTCCACTAAGTTACATACTGCGTAATCTGGTAATAGGCCTGCCACTCCCTAATGTTGGAACGAAAATTGAAATAAAATATACATACTATTCTAATAAAAATAAAAATAAAACAACAACAACACAAAGTGCTTTACGACGATTCCGAAGAGAAAAAAAAACATGGTCTTTCATGCGTATCTCAAAGGCATGCAAGCACAAGGCTCTTTACAACATTTCCCGAAAACGTGACACTTTCCAATTCACATAATATTTCCGCTTCAGCTCACTCCGAAACCTATGATTTACCTCCAAAATCACGTTATCTCTAACGTACCCTTTTTTATTTCATGGAAATATGGAGTACGGAGGAAATAACGGATGGCAATTCGCTTTTTTTTGCACAGGTCACAAAATTCTAGCAAAAGCCTCGATGGATTTTGATGGACTTTCCACCAGACATTACCATCCTCTAAAAAACTGCATGTACGGAGTACGGAGCCATCTCCAAATGAAATTTGCTCTGAAATAAAATGTATAAAACCAAAGGGAAATGCGCGTACCTAGTTGAAAAAGATAAAAGACATGGCATGCCTCATGCAATCCTCATTCATGCACATACACTAAACATAACATAACCAAAAAAGCACAAATTGCAACATTCGAAAACACTCAAAAGCACCACCATGATGATGAGCACAATTCCCATCCGATCCTTTCCACCAATCACATCTCCGACCACTGGAATATATATCTAGTTGATAGGATGTAGTGTACTCCAGCAGAGAAATTGACATTTGACTTTGCTATCTATTCTCCCTTGGTCTATTTTTGACTTATATTATATATACTTGGTGGCGGGATGCACTTCATGGCTAAAGTCTCTATGCCGCTTTCCTACTACTACCTCTTCCAAAGAAGTTGCTTCAAAGCTGCTCTGGGTCCACCCAAAAAACCTGAAACTATTTTATAACGAGCAGAGAGGGCAAACCAAAGACAATCCTCATCCGTTTGTGTATATGACGACTTTGCCACTTCAAATGAAAAACAGGATAATGTGTTATATTCCACACGAAACCCATTACAACATTCTCCTCTTGTCGATGCAGTTTCTTTTAGCCGGAATGCCATGTTCTTTTGGTTTCCCAGTTTAGTTTCATTTTCGTCCATTCAGCAGAAAAAGGGACACAAGAAGACTGGAGGCAAAAAGGATCGGGGGAGAAGAAGAAGTCTGATCACGACGACGATGTATGTGATGGTGATATACAGAGCGAGAGAAAGGAAAAGACTATTCCAAAAAAAAATCTTTGTCACAGGATTATTACACGGGAAATTCTCCAAGAAGAGGGGGAAACACACAGGATGTGTTTTCCTTCGTTGTGGCGCGGCGTGGCAAGATATATACAGAACAAGATATATATACACATATTATTTGTACGGGATTTTCGCCCCCGGTCTCTGTGCCACTCACTACCCACCACCACCACCACTATCATCATCCCGTTTGTACGGCTAATGCCATTTTTGTGACAAAATTACGCACTGTGTAAACGCTTTGTAAGCATTTGCCATCCTGATTGCACCTAAAAAAAGAAGTAGTCCCTTCCTTTTTCTCTCTGGATGCGGGGGAAAGGAAGGAGACAAGAAAAAATGTTGCATTTTGGAGTGCCCATATAAACCATACACGGACTCGTTTTGTGGGTTACAAGCGTGAAGCATGAAAATGCTTCACGGAAGGAGGCTAAGTTAACCGTTGGAAATAACGGGAAAACAACACCAAGCCCCGATTCCAATCAAAGTCCGGATGGAAATGGTAATGATAATAATAATAAATATAAGATTGCTCTCGAAACAACCGACAAAAATATGTTTTTTTTTTCTGCATTCACCTCCAGTGAAAAATTCTCTGACTGGAGCTACTACTACTACTATAGCTCTTCGTTTTCCATCACTCCGAACGAACAAACGAACGAACGAAGCAATTCACTAATGGAACTATCTTCCTGCTACCGCTTTTCACTCCCCGCTTTTGTGCTTACTCACGTTGAAAAAAGGCTAATGCTTATATTGTCATATTACACCTAGATTTGTGGGACACGTGACACTCCCTCCTTCTTTTACAGACCCAGTCCATGTTTCCGTTTACAGCAGGTTATTGCAAAATAGGGCGCAAAGGGAAATACCTACACGACGGCCTTTCTTAAAACACATCCACCCTATCCCCTTACACAAAAAAAAAGTCAACAACAAAACAACATTATTGTCCAGCCAGAAGGGGGCAGGGATGCCGCCGGTCTATTCAGTTTTCATCGAAACATGGTTTCTATCGGGGTTTTCACAGAAGAAAAAAAGACAGGTAGGTACGCTCCGGTCGGATTATTATTTCATGTAAACCAATTTAGATGGGCTTTTGTCTTAAATTCAAACTTTGAAGAGAAAACATACGTGAGTGAAATTTTTGATGGGCTACGTGCGAAAAATGTGGAGCCGACCTTGTCGTTTGGTATTCATGTGGTGATTCGACACTTGAACATTCGCCATTCCGTTTTTTTTGAAAGCAAAGGGACTCGCTGACCTTTTGGCAATGACGTTGCGGGTCGGGGGAAATCCTACGACGTGGAACACTCCAGAAACGCAAAGTGCTACCCAAATATACTTATATTGTAATAATTGTAGTTTAAAGTGAATGATTAATAAGTTTTGTGGGGGAGAGGTCCTTTCGTGAAATTTGTTTGTTTTTTACTCTTTCTCCTCTTGTTCTTTATTTGTGGGGCACTGTGGCAAGTTGGAAAAAGAGTGACAGTGGTTTTGTGGTGTGGCACAATCGTTGCTCGGTGTGGCGTTTTGCTCACTCGTGCCAGACAAATACAGAACGAGCAGGAGAAGATAGGATATAGGCTCTGCTCAAAAGCTGTTTCCTTTTTTTTGTCTACATTCCACGCGTGTTTATTCCCGTATTTTCATTTTCTTGTAGTTTCTTTAAGGTTGGATGACGCTAGTGGGAAAAGTGGTTTCACAAAGGTAAACTGCGAGTCATTTACCGAAATTTAACATTGTCTGACAGCAACGTGCCACTTTTCATAGAATTCATTAGGAAAAACATGGCAAAAGCTCATTTTCCATTCGTCCCGAAACTTGACTGAGCCGCTGCCTGCCTGCTCCCCAGCGTTTATAAAACATGAAGCTTACTGCAAAGGAGAAAAGGTGTATATACCTATGCCCACTCGTATATACCATATATTAGCCCGGCAGAGGAGTCCATACTGATGAATAATAGTAACACCACGGCTAATATCAATTTTGCCCTCGCCCTCCTGACAAACAAAAGGTGGAAAGTGGCGAGATAGAGCGGAGCCTATTTTGAAGATAACTTTCCACCTTAAATAATTCACGGGCCATAGTGCAGATTGCAGTCGAGATTTTGTTTTATTAGAGGACAACTCATAATGATTAGTTTACTTATTAAATAGGGAAAGCGTCGTTGTACACAAATCTCCGAAAGTAAAGTAGTGTGCTCTCCGAGACAATGCGACTGGGACAGGTAGACAATTATTGTGAACAAATATAGGAGGAGGCAGTTTTGAGCTGGAGAGTTTAGCCAAAACTCAAGATTGTCGAGAGTCGAGTTTTTAGGAGGAGGAAACGGTAGTTGAGAACTAGAATATAATAATATTGTAGCGTCTACTTTTCAAATGGATTTCCTCTCTTCGAGTTTCTCTCTGGATTCTCAAAATGGCTGCTGGAATGGAGCTCTCCTCGTAGCTTTCCGGTGAATCAGAGAGCAACCAGTTTTCTCGGTTATTAAGCAAAAGTTTAAATAAATGAGGAGACGGGAAGCCACTCACAAAGTGGCTTACAAAAGAGACTTTTTCGGGCAAGGCTATACCCCTAATTTAATTACTTGTACAATTAATCTTACGTGTTTCCCCTGTCCCGCAGTCAAGGACATTTTCCAAAAAGGAAAAAACGATTCCAGAGAGACAAGATGGAGGACCTTGTCAGAACCGTAATGAAATTTAAGATGGAGCAAAACCGATAGAGAATCTACACTTGCTTGACATGCATTCCCATAATATTCAGCTAGAATATATATGGTCCAATTAAATGAATCGGAAATCAATCAGAAAATACAACCAACAGGCTTTTTGCTCCAACAAATTGGGGAAAAGGAAACCCTCGATAAATAATACGAGCCGCTACATTTGGGCTCCCGTTAAAACTTGTCTTCCCTCTTCTGAGAGAGGCGGAGGGCCCATCAGTGCAGTTGGTTTAGGGCTCATATCCCCAACCAGGCTCCAGCTCCAACATTGCTGCTGCGGCTGCTGCTGTTTACTTTGGAAAGACGGAACGGAACACTGGAGAAAATACGACGAGTTGGAAACATCACTTGGCAAATGTTTATTCTGTCAATGATATTATGTTTTGGGGCAAACGGAAACCTGAGCTTTTTGACTGAACACCAGGGACCCGGATACACAACCAACCCACCCACCCGCTCAGCCAGCAAGAGGAGCAGAGCAGATATCATGGAAAAGGCCAAAAGGGAAGAACAATTTATATGGCAACAAGCAAAACTAATGCACAAAATATACACCAGAACTCAGTCACTCATAGTCCAAAAGGAAGAAAAAAAAACTTCTTTCTCAAGTAGTTTGTTTCATCAAGGAAATAAGGAGAGTGACAACGGACTCTTTTACGTTCGGATCGTGAACAGGAAGCCTCAAAAGAACAGTGGAAGAGGACGCTCACGACTTTCTTTTCCCTTTCTCGTACATTTCTTTTTTCCTGAATATAAGTTTGGAGAGAGAGAGAGATACAACAATGAACGAACGTTCCTTTGCATTTAATACCTTTTCTTCTGTTGGTCGATATATAGTCTCCAAAAACTTTCTAAAATGATGAGTGAGTAGAGTAGTGAGTGAGCCCTCCAAAAAAAGAAAAAAAATGTATTGGAATGCCAAGAAGACACATGGGGGGAGAGGGTGAAGAGGGGAATACGGAAAATGAGTAAATGACAACGAGGATGATGAAGAAGAGAATGGGAGCTCTTGTTGAATAATACCAATCAGCCCATAATACTTTTTCCAAGTGTAATATAGCGTAATGTGCAAGTGGAATTTCGCAAGTCAACTTCCTCCTCCATTTAATTCCTTCACGTTGAGTAGGAAAACTGACAGAAGTCAGGAGGAAAATGGGGTTTTTTGGTGAATCAGAGAGAAAACTCGTTGTCACTGCTACAAACCCTGGTTATATAGCCTTCCGACCGGCGGTATGGAATGGAGAGGCGCACGATAAACAAAACAAATATATATAATATGTGTCTTTCTCTACGCTCTACCTACCTATATAACTTTGTGTTTTACATACTCGGCAGAAAATCGCTTACAGTCATTTTGTTATTGTCTCGCAACTTTAACTTGTAAATAACAGTGGAGCAGTACACAGAAGGTACTTTCTCTCTATATATTCTCTCCTTATTTTCCCTCAGTAACTATTTCATTGGCAGTGAATTAAGGGAATGAGATGAAAATATCAAAAGATTTTATTCTTGATAAAAACTTTCCGTGTTATTTCCCATCACCCGAGAACACTCACAATACAAAAACCTGGGTTTTACTGCGAAACAACCCAGCGATATCTAACACTCCAAGTTTCTAATATCACAAAGGTTGTCTCTCTCTCCCTCTCTCTCTCTTTCTCTGTGTGTATTTCGGGGAGTGTGTAGCTCTGCATTACTTTTGATGTAAAATAGTCTCAATTTCCACTTTTCTCGCACTGCAGATATTTTCGTAAAATAGGGTAAACCATCTTCCCACGTTGTGTGTACACATAGTACCTGCCTTTTATTTTTTCATGGACTCCTCATAACAAGGAGGGCTCCTGGCTGGTGTCTTTGAGTGTGAAAATGGGAAAACGTAAAAAAAAGAAAAGGAGAGGAAAGAGATGAAATAGACTTAGACACAAAATCAGGAAAATGAAAATAGCATTTTGGAGTTGTTTCCAAAAAGAAGCCTGACGTTAGACGTAAATGTAAGTAGGCTCCCTGTTTCCTTTTAACTGTTAATACAAAAAAATAGCAGGCAAGCAGGCAGCTTCATTTCCATTTTGACCTTTCGCCTGAGAAAAGTCGGGAGAGATTGTGGAATCGTCCTCGGGTGAAGGTGGTACGGTACCGAGCGTACACTCACTGTCAGCGCTAATAATATTATTTCCATATTGATATATTCCTCTCGTGTGACCTACTAATTTTGTGCATCTGGGTTTCCTCCCAGGAATAATACTATGGCAAATGTGCAATATTTAAGTAGTCCATGTCAAAATGTCAAAAAATATGAAAACACGGAAGTTTCCCATTTTCGAAAAAAAACAACAACAACAAAATGCTCTCCACCCAAATACATATTTCTGGTACATGTTTGCGAATCCATTTTAAATGTGGAAAAATGTGTGCATTTTCATTTCCTTACACGACATCCTGGAATTCATCATCACAGTCAAAAAACTAGAAAAAAACCTTTCACGATTTTATTGTTCCTCTATACCTCCTTACCATATGCATATACTTTCCATGACAATTAAATAATTTTTTAAAAGAAAAACAACAACCCGGCATCAAAATAAATAACGCGAGGCACAGAGATTTCAATTTAGTTGCTAGGGTCGCTTAACCAGCATTCAAATAAAACAACCTCACTTGCTCGTTTCACTACTGTTCTGCTCATTAGTCCAAAGACTTTGGCATGCCCAAGAGGAACATGAAACGAGATGGAGTAAGACACCAAAAAGTGCACACCTAATCTATTAGTAGATCCCCCACGCAAAAGAAACTCTCGTTTCCCTGGTTTTTTCCCTCCTATATATGTATCGCAATACTGGCGGAGACAAAGGAAGAGAAAGAAAAAGAAAGTGCAAAAGTTGTACAAATTTAAGTTATGTGGGAAAGGCGAGATATGGAAATAATAAAAAGCAAAACTCTTTTTAAAAAGCACTTTCCCCGTTTTCTATTCCAAAAAAATAGAGACCTCCAAGTTGACTAGTTTAATAGTAGTAGTAATATAGTGGTACGCCGCCAGTGTGATTCCAGGGTTTTACATTTGTACTCCAACACTTTCCAGTTGGACAACTAGCAGAGTCTTCAAACCCCCTACCCCCCCCCCCCCTCCCCCCCCCCCCCGCACCGCTCCCACTCTGTACTACGCTTTGCAATTACTACTACCAAAAGTGGAGTGTTGTTGTCATACAGACATTGTCTCAGTAAGTAGCGTTATTATTACCATTACTACTATTATTATTACTATTGTTATTATAACTGAGGAGCTTTTTGGTGACTCTCAGTGCTGGTGTACGCCAGGCCACGCCACACGGGAACAAAACCTGCATTGAATTTGTACCCTGCATATATATATATATATATATATTATTTCCTCATTGCTTCCCCATTTTTGGGGTAATGGAGACGGAGACACTTTGGGAGAGATACGGAAGACGAAGACGAGGGAGGAGGAGGACGCTCTTACATTTGTACTGAACTGACTGACTAGGTGGGTGGGTGTCCAAAATGAAACGGGGGAATTAGCAAGCAAACATGCATGCCTACATACTACCACTCCAGATTCATACTGCGGGATAAACTAGGCATATTTCTCCTCTGTTTTGAGAATTACACACGTCCCATTGTTATTCAGAGAGAGAGAGAGAGAGAGAGAGGTGGAGAGGGACACGGGACGACCAATTTTAGGGAAGTGGTTGTATAGTAAGTAGGCACATGAGTTTTGGGTGCACAAAACTAGTCCGTCCACGTCCGTACTTTGTTTGTCTGTGTGGCAGGGAAAAGGGATAATAATAATGGCCACCAATGCAATACAATGCAATAACATGGGCAAAAACCAGTAGACAGTATCAGTTTTTTTTCCAGGTATGCTACTACTACTACTACTACACCGCCACCATAATGTTTTCCAAATGTGAAGAGTGCACACACTTGTAGTGTTCCTTCTGTTGTTTGTTATACTTTGTTAGTCGTTGGTGGGGAGGGACAGAATAATGGAATATGATGATACATCATTTATGAAAAGTTTCCGCAGAAAATTCTTTCTACTGTGAAACAACACTCGCACACACACACACAGAGTGAAACTTTAGGTAATATGTAGACAACACACAATGTCTCCTCTCGCTCTCTTATTTGGACATACCTCTTTTACTTTTCTCCTTGGCACCTGGCAAAGAAGAAAAAAACACTGCGTGCTACCTGGGTAGGACACACCACCACTACGACCAGTTCGCCTGGTTCATATCTGATTATAAGACAGTGAGACTATGTGGATGTATTTTTATTATGTATTATTATATTGTTCTTCTTGGATTTTCCCAGTTTTTTGGACAGAGACATGCACCAGGACAATTTTTGAGGTGGCAACCCCAGGAAAACGAACGAACGAACGTATCCCATATAACACACACACCACACAACTATTACGAGGTAGGAGACACGAGATTCAATCTATGGTGAAAAATAGCTGTTTTCACGTAACTTCGACTCGGTAAATAACACAAAGGAAACAGTGGGTCACTTTTTTTTNGTAGGAGACACGAGATTCAATCTATGGTGAAAAATAGCTGTTTTCACGTAACTTCGACTCGGTAAATAACACAAAGGAAACAGTGGGTCACTTTTTTTTTGGAAGACGGATAATATTATAAAGCAAAAACCCTGTTCCCAAAATGGCTTTCATCTGGGATTCATTTCAACTTTCACGGAATGCTAGGGTCGGGAACACGACCGCGGAAAATGGACATGCGAGAATCAGAGAGGTAAAAATAGGGAGAATGTGTGTGTGGAGGGGTGCCATGCCATCACTGCTATCACATGCTTATTATTAAAAAGCTCCCCACCCTTTCCCCTAAATTTGTTTTTTTCTCGTTTTTTTCCCAAATTCTTTTTTTCTCCTGTAATAATGATCATGAGGGAAGGGAAAACAAAGGTAGGCGTCTGGCGAGAGATGTGTTACTACGACCCATCAAAAATAATAATTTCTTTTACACAATATGCTTGCTTCCCTTGAAAGTCGAAACTTGAGCACATTATCTAACCCAGATACACATTATTTCTACCAGAGTGACAGGAGCGGTGGTGGCATGGCAGCAGGTTGGGAATCCGATTTTCAATTTTTTCCCTTTTCAACGTAAAAAAAAGCAATCATAATGTTCATCGTTTTGGGGTAAGTAGTCCACGTGTAAAATACGCTTTGTAGACAATTACCTCTCTGAAGAGGCAAACATCTAGGATGTCATGGGTATCACTTGAAACTGGAAGTGGAGCGGTAACAGAGAATGTGAAAGGAACGTACTCGTTCGTCTGAAATAAACTTTCCAGGTAAAGCCCATTACCGATATGCACAAGATCCTCTTCAAATATTACTATTTCGTAGTTTTTCATGCGAGCTCTTTTGATACACACATACAACCACTTTAATTCTCACAACCCAACCTAGTTTATTTTTTTTGTTCTTGTCTCCCTTTTCCACATATATATATATATATGTATCATCACACGAGTGAGCGGTTGGGCTGTACGGACGACGACGGGCTCTCCAACTTTTTCGTTTAAAATGTAGACTGCCAGCCAGCAGTGGAACATGTATATATAGATATAACTAACCCATTGCGTAAACGGAGTGGTGGTGGTGGGGATATGGTGGTTGTGTATAACAACCTGTCCCGAAAAAGGAGACGGACAGGTTGAGAGATATGAGAGAGAGAGAGAGAGAGTATAATATGTGTTATTTGCGTTTAAAATAATAATGGCAGTGTGGCCTTGTTAGAGTCATCATCACCAACAATAACCTTTATTTTCCCTCTGATGATAACTCCATTTCGTGTGTAAAGTAAAGTAAAAAAAAAGTTAGTGGAGTATCCTATATGGGAGGAGGAGTACATATATATATATATATATGGAGCATAACGCGACCAGGTGAGTTTTTTTTTAAATACAAGATAGCATCTTTGTTTGTTACACTCTGATATGAAGTTATATATACGCTCCACTCACTGGTATAATATATAAACTGATCAAGACATGTATTTCCCAAACAAGTGGTGTGATAATATGACGAGTGTGTGTAATACAAGGAGGAAGAGAGAGAGAGAGAGCGAGAGAGAGAGAGAATTGGAGGAATGTAGTGAAAACATGGTTTCCTCCTCGTAGCCAATTTTTTTCACACTCTTTTTCTCCCGTTCCCATTCGTTCATTCCTCTCTTATTCTGAAGCGCATATCTTGCAAGGAGCCCCTCTTCACATCCATCCTTTTTTTATTCACATATTATCTGTCAAAACATCTCTCAGTGTGCAACTGGGAAAGGCACCCATTTGAAATAAAGGACATCAAATACATATTTTATCTTGCGCACTTTTCTTTCTTTCTTTCTTTCTTTCTTTCCATATAAAGCCGAACTGGTTGTGAGCATGTTGCTCGTCGTGCACTCGCTCACTCCACTTGTGAAAAAGTAAATGGAGGACTGCCCTTCACGGAGTGAAATATTAATAATAATTTTCACAAAGGGGAAACTTGTATGAAGCGAACGGGCGTTTGCGGGGAGTTTGTATAATAACAAAAAAAAACTGTCGTTTTCAGTATTTTCCACACGAGTTTCAGTTTACCTTGAGAAAAAATCAATTTTCCTCGAGAAAAGAGGCGCTAATAGTTAGGCAATAAGTATGACACATTATGTTCTTCCATTATCTCTCTTCCTTTTTAATACTCTGAGTTATATCAAAAGAGGAAAGGAAATAAACGGTAAATGAAATAAAAAAAGTTTTTCTCGCGATGACTCTATTCACTTGAGCATAACAACTGGGAGCGGCGGAGAGGAGAGGAGATGGAGTTGAGTGAAGGAGGATCAGATGGGAAAAGGTTCTCACTTTTCTTGATACACTTGAGAAGAACGTACTGAATCTATAAAAAAAACTTTCTCTTGCACAAGAAAATATATATCTCGTAGCCGACAAAAATATATATAGATTGTATTTTTGCCGTGTGCCTGATGCACGAAATGTCATTCAAATCAGGAGAATTTATCCTAATAATATTGTTATTATTATTTCCGTCTCCTTATGTAAATTCTCATAGTTCGACGTGAGCCCAATACCACCATTGTAGAATCCGAGCCTAAATCACCTATTTCCTGGAGTAGCCCTGATTTAGAAAATGAGCGTGATGGCTTTTGTTAGTGAAGAATTTCGAAACACGAAGAAGACTCCACTTGAGGCGGGTGAAGGTAGATCAACCGCTCTAAGCATTTGCAAGTGATACCTTGTTGGATATATAGTAATAAAGTCATGGCTACTTGAAAAAAGTTGGCAGGGGAAACCAGGCCAACCAACCAAGTTAGCACGAGGAATGGCTAATATCCCGTATCTCTCTCACCCTCCAAAATTTTCCCTCAACTTTATGCATATCCAGCCACGCACATCCACCATCTAATATGGGCATCTAACAAAAGGCATAATATTTGAACAGAGAGAGAGAGAGAGAGAGGAAAACTCCTACCAGCAGCAAATGTCTCTTTGTCCATTCAAATTTATCCTTCCAAAAAATATTATTGCAATTGCCAAACCACTCCATGTTGGCAGTGTGGTTTTTGTTCGTTTCGTTAACTTCAGCTGCTTTCCCTTTTCCCCCTAATATATTGCATTCGGTGGAGAGCCGGGGAAAGTGGACCAAGAGGCCGGTTTTTTTTGGTATGCCACAAAAAAATAATATGGATAGACCTCAAATACTTTTTTTTTCTAGCATGCTTCATCCACCCAATAGCTTAAGTGCTTACTAATATTCACTTTCACACAGTGAATATATATGAAAGGAAAGGAGCCGTGCAGCTGATTTGTTCGTATTACAATTCCCGACCGTCGTCTCCAACTGTGTGTTTGCCCTGTACTTATCCCCATATTAGTTTTCTCTCTTTTTTTTGATATGGGATAAAAAAGGATATAAATACTGGAAGGGTATATATCCCATATAGATGAAGAAATAATTCACATGGAAAACCTCTTAGCAACAGTTGGGCAACTTTTCAAGTGTTTGCTATCCTTTCAATTCATGGCTATTGTTGCTTCGCTCTGTCTGGCAAAAACCTCCGTTTCCCCCGTTTTTTCTCCAAAAAAAATACTCTGTTGTCATTAGTGACGATGAGGCTGATCATGTGGGGTACCGGACTAACCGGACTCTCTAGACTCTATAGGATGTAACACCTGGGCGGAAACTACTGCTACTACTAACTCCGACGAAAATAAAAATATGAAGGGTAATCCACTCCATCCACTGGCTGGAGTGTGGTTTGGTTTGGAGTAGTAGGCTTTTTTGTGTGGTCATTCTAACAGAGGAAAAAATTGTTCTACTTTTCACGGCCGGGTATAAAAATCACCTTTTTTATTTGCAGTTTCACAAACACCCCGGGTAACCTCCAGTGGGTGATCTACTACTAAAATGTATACTACCCATTCCATTTCTTTTTTGCGTAATCTATGTCATGCCATTCCATGGTTGTATGCCTGGAAGATTTAGATTTCCTTCAGCAAATTGCGTTTTCCTATCAAGTTTCATGGGAACGAGAGTGGGCCTAAAAATCAAATTGGAAAACCAAACGGAAGACAAAAAGTACAACTGGGAAGTGCATCCTACTACGTTCATAGTTTTTGAACCTACGAAAAAGCACAACAGAAGACTTTGGGAAAATACGTTTTCTCTGTTTTACATTATGGTGATTATTATGTTATCCACAACTTTTTTGAAATTTTATTCTCTCAGGTAAAAAAAAGCAGTATAACGTGAGTCAATGAAACACCGGGCAACTTTTCCTCTCGCTCATCATTTCCAACCATCTGGGTTTCATCCCAGTGAAATGAGGAACCCTGCGAGAAAACACATTTTGGGGGAGGGGGGGAGGCGCAGAAGAATGAGTGATGATGACGGTTTGCACTAGCAAAAATAAAACCATGCGACCCCGAGTAGTTGGGTTTTTTCCCATCCTTTTAGGCAGAATTGGAAACAAAACAATGCGTACGTACACTCCACCATATCAAAAATGATACTTCAAGATGAATTGAACTCACCAATAAATATCGAATTCACTGAGAAAAAATTCAGACATTGCCAGCTCCCTGGTTACCGCATAGATTATGTACAAGAAGATCAATAATATTTTCCCCTCTCCTTTGACGGGAATTATTAATATGAGGTAAGTCCACAGTCAAAATACGAGTGTCTGGGTGCATCGTCAGTCACACCATTTCATATGCCACGTCCCACACACGCCATATTTGCCATTCAGTTGGCATAAAGGAAACTTGTACTTTTCTTGTTTGTGTTTGCTTATAATTTATCGTGAAATGGGGGTATGCGCGCGCGTGTGTGTGTGTGTATGTGTGAAGGAAAACTGCATTGAAAAAACATGGGTATTTCGCCCCTGTCCATTTATCTACATAACAGGATTTTCCTGGACGGCGTGTTTTCGGGGAGCGATAGCCATGTAGTAAAAAATGGGATATCAGAACAGACAATTTCCGCTTCAATATTTGTACTGAGGATATGCCATCATTGCCATCCCTATAGATCATCATATAGACTGCGCTAATGTATTCCAAGTAAGGAGGAACTCGTGGAAGGAAGGAAGAGATCAGAGAAGAAGGGAAAACGAATCTGGCTGGCTGGGGGAAAGTTGATCCGCGTTATTATTCCGGGGCAAGTTATCTACCTATGTGTACTTGGAGAACATGAGCTGAGTCGTTTCGAAGAACGGGAAAGAAACCACATGGAATGTCAATAGAAGAATGGCTGCTGGGCCACAAGGAGAAAAAAAACACGAGTCGACTACTGCCTTTTTTTTCTAATATGATTATGCACCCGATCCCACTTTAATCACACTAGATACACAATGAAAAGTAGTGACTTGGAGGAGAGAGGAGCAGCAGCAGGAGACTATTTTCTTTTAAAGCAGACTACTGCCAGTAGTAAAGTATCCACCGCTATTATGCCACCTTAGCGGTTGGTTATAGGATTTCCTAGAACGGGAATGAACGAACGAACGTAAGTACGAACGAACGATGCGAGATGATATTGACATGCGAATGAGGGACTGGGACTGAGGTCAGCCCTGGAAATAAAAAAAATTGTGAAACTAGCCATGCATGCTGAGGAGTGTGTATACATTTTTCACAGTGGATACCATTTCCACCCAATATTTCGTTTTCGCTACAGCTTCCACAGGGAAAATGGATGGGGAGCAGAGTAATCTTTATCGGGTTGAGAACCGTAAAGAAAAGTGATCATGCAATAATGATCATAATGCTAGATACGGATATTCCCCAAAGATACAAACTTTTTTTTTTTGCTTACATTTCCTACCAGCTAGAGAACCATCATGTATTATTACACAGCTTTCAGAGAGAGGAGGATGGGGTAGAACCAGGGGAAAAAATCAAAGGACGGGCTCAGACTACAAACTTCACCAGCCAGCCAAGAAGAAGCAGCTCCATCCAATGTGTAGAATACGGAAGCACCCCGCTCCAAAAAAAACAACCACTTTGAAGGTCTACACACACAAGCGAGGGGAAAGAAGGGGAAAATGGTTGATCCGCCGTTTTCTAGGGAGAAACTGAGGGGAGGAATGCTTAAACCGTTCCAAGTTCCAATAATGTACCTTGAGTGAGAGAGAGAGAGAGAGAGGACATATGTAATTCTGTTGGAACTGAATGAGTTTACTTTCAAGTGGAGACTTTTTAACTGGAACTCTTTTCCTGATTCGTTAGGTGTACGACGGAATTACACTGCTCTGCTGGACTGTGAATATAACTTGTGTAACTTTGTTTATATATCCAGGGTGCTATGCAATGGAAGGTCGTTGTTTCATCATATAAAACCTATTTTTGGGGGGAAGAAGATATGATGATGGTGGTGGCAAGTCAGGTAGGACTCGGTCGACACTGGTAGCTAGTTTATACTAGCATTCCAACTTTTTTTCAGAAAGTGCAGGCTTCTTCCCTCTTCCCCATTTCTGCATTCACGCAACAGGGTTACATGAACAAAAAAAGCGACGCAGATGCAGGCAGGTAAAGTGGGATGCGATAAGTAAGTAGTATTGAGGTGCAAGAAAAAATGAGCCCTTTCCTTAAGAAAGTTATAGCTAGTGCACACTTTTATTTATTTATTTAATCTTCAACTGCATACCGAAACTTTTTTTAGAGACGAGCAAGCATTATAGCGGTGGTGGTGCAGGGAAAGAGAATGGAGGTGGTAGGAAATGATTCAAGGCAGGCAATGTAAGCAGGCAGGAGGAGGAAAAAGGAAAGTGTAATGGAGGTAGCAAAAGGGGAAAGTAGGGGTAGAGCGGCGGAGGCGGCGGCGGCGTCAGTGGCTATAAGTGGTGCAATATGGTGAAAATAATTTTGGTACGTACCTGAGAGCTCAACGTGCACTCGACTCTGCATGAGGGGCATATCAAGCGATCTCCAACGTCTTGAGCCTTTTCTAAACAGTCTTGGCAGAACGTGTGAAGGCAGGGCAGTACCTTTGGCTTGTTGTAAGTCTCATGGCAGAGGCTGCACTTGATAGAGATGCCACGGGTTGGAGATGGGATCCCATTTCCAAACCCGTGACTGAGAACCCCATTGGAAATGCTCAGATGTGGAAATACGATGGAGCTGCATGTGCTCGAGCTGGAGCTGGACCCCTGACACCCATGAGTTATGTCTAGACCGAGGCCTAGGTCACTGGAATCTACAAATGAGCCCAGGGTGGTTGCGCCAGATAGTGAATCAGTTGATGGTGTCGGAGATGTCATGCCTTTTAACTTCATATACTTAAGCTGCCTTAAATCCCGGTCTTCTTCCTTTGTGCCCCTGCTCAATCAAAAAGCCAAATCAAACCAAAAAATGTCAGAATCGTCAACAATTTTACTAAATATTAATTACTATATTAATTACAGTAGCCAGCCCATTCACCATTGTTTAAACCCGGTTAAAATCAATCTCTTCATAATCCACTAATGGCTAAACTATAATTGCAAATTTGAGTATCTCTAGCTAGTAAAATCCATATTTGATATCGTGCTTTACTTTATCTTAAATACCAAGACTGATTCAAACAACTCCTCGGCCAAAACTATGAAGCTCGCTCCACTCGATTCTTCAGATATTTTTCAAGACACGCTGCCGAACTTAATAATACTGATTGAAACTGAAAAACTACTAATTTATATAACTTTAAATTAAAAAATGGTCCGACTAGGTAAAATATTTATTAAAAAAACTACTACATAGTAGATCACATTTCAAATTAATACTGATCACCGAAATTATATATATTTTTTGCGTGCATCTGTACTCTCTTCTGTCCCCACAATACTTGCCAGAGATGACTTGAGAGAGGAGAGGAGGGACTCTGACAAGAAGCTGCTTTGTCATCATCG
>JAANSN010001267.1:0-36149 GCA_036850665.1 Dicranocentrus wangi | reverse complement strand
ACAACGTGATGGAATGAGGAAAACGGGAGGGCGGAGCGGGTGGTTCAAGTTTTGAATAACTAGAAAACGATTTTCCTGTCGTGTCTCACCTTGCCCCATCCCTCGCGCTTATGCTTGCGTGATAATATGAATACCTGTTGTGCGTTTGAATACTTTGAATGAATATTATGCATGTAGTTACGCAATTTTTACGTATTTTTAAAACGTTTGGAATTTATTATGATCTAATTTGGCGAATTCTATAAAGCCGGGATACATTTAAACTTCATGACTTTTTGGTATAAATTGGCGAAGATTTTTTGGATAGGATTTTGGAATGATTTAAAGTTTACGGCAGCCAGGAACGTTTTCTGGGAATGTGCAGGTCAAGTTGGTAGGATCAAAGATTGTTCCAGCGCCACACGTTCCAGGGTAGATGATCCATGAGCCGCCATTGTTAACACAGGAGTAGTAGTTAGGAGTGCAGTCATTCTCTGGGTCGGGGTTTAGGCCTTCCCTTTTGCACACGTCGGATGGCGGACCAGTTGGTGCACCAGTGGTTGGTGGTCGTTCAGTGGTGACGGAGGTCTAAAAATAAAACGTAGCAATTAAAAATAGGCTTTAGGACATCTGGAATTGGAATGGTCGTTGTTGGTAGAGAGAGGTGATTAGATTATGTCATGCGTTGCATCACTGCACCATCATCATCTCTCAAAAAAATGGAGTGAGGTGGGTGGGTAGGGTTCAAGGAGAAAACTTACAGTCCGAGTTACGGTGGGATCTTCAGTTGTGGTGGTTGGTGGTGGTGGGTAGTCACCGTTAACACCCCGGAAAATGGTTCTGGTAAGCTTGAATGTTTCATCGGTGTGGCAGAGGCCAAGGAAGTCGTCAGTTTCAATAGACCAGATCATGCCACCTCCAAGTCCCATCTCATTCGCATAGCGAGACTAGGCAATTCAATTATGTAACACACTCACATCAGTCAGTAAGTATATAAAAGTAGTAATAAGTTATGTATACCTATCTAAATCTAAAAAAAAGCGAGCGTACTGATTTACAAAAACAGGACGGGGAATTCCGCGTCCGACGGAATTTACTATTAGATATTATTAATTATTTAAGCAACTTTCAACACACTCTTATCTAACTGTGTAAACATCCTCATCCTGAATTCTGCCTTATGTCTAGTTTTTAGTGCTTTTCTGTACTTTCTTCAAGGGCGGTGGTTACCAAATCACAATCTTTTAGCTCATTCAACGTCAGCACTTAGGTTCAATATGATAGGATACGATTAACACAACATATTATTGGAATGCTAATGTTTACTCGAATCCGTATTTATTTAGGGGATTTCCGGCTTCTAAAGAGGTAGCTTCTCGTGCAAGAATTGCAAGTAGGAAAGTGGAAAACATTACTTATATGGGATATAATATACCTTGGCAGCCAAGCTGTCAATTGAGTCATAGCCGATCCACATTCTGCCATTGTAAGCGTATGGGGCTTTGTAATATTCGTCTGCTACCACGGTCCACTGTCCTTGTTCACTCATCTGTCTCTCGCAGATCTGTCGAGCATCAAAATATAAATTAAGATCACATAATTTAAGACTACAATTCGAATCCAAAATCCATGATGTTGATTTGATTAGTACCTCGTTGTAGCCCCAAATACCGTCTTGCCTGGTGTATGGTCCAGCTGTAATTGGGTTTGAAGCGGGAGCATAAAGACCATTTTCGGCTGGGTTGTCTAGCATGAAACCTATCCAGCAACAACATAATATAGTAAGTATAACAGTTTGTAAATACGCGACCCGAAGGACGATAAGAAAATGTTCGGCGCATCTTTGATAAATGTTACAAACCTCTGCCATAAGTTCCCATTCCCAAAACAAGCTTGGATGGATCAGCTCCATGGTCAATCCAATACCTAACAGCGTAATCCTATTACATACAGAATATGAGTCAGTCAAGTTCATTTTCATTGTCAGTTTCTCAATTGTCAGTGAACTTAATTTTGTAGCTTCAGTTTTAAGCAATTCGTTCGTACAGAGTTCAAGGTCACATTTTCTCCCAAATCAATAGCTTCGTTAGCGTACAGAGGGGAGTTATGTCCAGTAAATGTTTCCCATGCACCTTTAAGGAAGCGCATAATTATCATATAAACCTTTCCCTTAAAGTAGCACTATTTCAATTAACTTTTGTGCTATTTTGATTTTTTAAAATACCGTGGAAGTCATAGGCCATAATACTGATGAAATCCAGTACACTGCAGAAAGATCAAACAATTACAGGTGAGTAAAAGATCATATGAAAAAGGTGGATTGATTCTAGGGTTTTTGCATAATGAGTTGGAAAATATCAGGAAGTAAAGTCATGGAAGTTATCTTTGCGGGATTGAAATCGGGGTTTGAGGGTTTGGGAATTGTGTAATGATAATGCGTAACTTACGCTGACACAGCTGGAATATCATATGCTGAAAATGACAAAAATTGGATTTGTTACTATCTGCTGGTTTTGTCACTCACCAATTCAAATATTGAAAATGTTAAGCTGATAAACCCTGCCGTAATATCAAACATGTTGATTTGGGGAATATAATCTCGGAAGAGATATGTAAGCTAACCTGTTGCAATTGTCTTTTCTCCTGCAGAAACAGCGGCGGTGAGGAGATAGCCTTTTGGTTGGAATGCTGCTCTGAGCTCATTAAGGAGAAGGACAAAATTTGCCTGCAAGATAAAGAATAACAGTTTTTAGTAATATTCGGACCGACAGAGGAACTGAACAGACAATTTGGTAGTATTTTTAGTGCTTTTGATTGGGATGAAACTTATTATGTTGCTGATATCCTAATATGCTAATGTGTTCTACCTTATCTTCGGGAGCTGCACCTTCACGATTTGCTGGGTATTCTGTATAATAAATTATAGGAAATGCGGATGAATTATAGAAATTAGAAACTGTTGCACTGAAAGATCAGACCGCAACAAAGATGCATCCTTACCCCAATCAACGTCAAATCCGTCGAAATCCTGGCTTTCCAAGAATGGTACAACGCTGGCAACAAAAGTTGCGCGCTTTGCTGGGTCCATAGCCATCTAATTCACATTAACAATTAAAATCTTGTTTGTGTGTCATGTGTGTGTATTGTAGTAAACAGGAAGTAGTACAGGTCTTGATGCTTCAATACCTTCGAGTACTTTTCCGATCCTTCATTCCATCCTCCAATGGCGAGAATTACTTTCAAGGCGGGGTTGATTTTCTTCAAACCAGTGAACCTCTTCATGGCGCCTGTGTTATTTAGTGTCTCATCATTACTTTCTCATTGTCATTTCACTCATTCCACAAAATCTTTATTCTTCTCCCTCTATTTTGCTTTAATCACGACGTATGATCACTTCTACCTTCTACTATGCTGAGAATCGATCTTATAACTCATCTCATTAAATGTAATAATGACATTTGTAAGGAATGCTATCGTTTGAAGTAACGAGTTTTCTGATGGGTTCAAGTTTTGACTTGAGATTCCTAGTAAATTGTCAAAGCATCCTCTAATTTTCTACATTTGCCTTTCTGCGAAATAACGTATATCGAATTTTCAATAAGGGATTTTTGGAAATGTATCGTTTCGCGACATGGAAGGAATTTCCTTCACTCCCTAAATTCGCACAGACGGAGCTCTGACTTTATTTGGGCTGGAATTTGTAATTTTGATTTGCAATCCCGTGTTGGGGAACCTGATAGCTAGCTAAAGAGTACCTATACATGTTTTGCACATTTGTAATGCGTATAAAACCTAATACGCGTAGTACGGATAAACAATATGTTGTTTTCGCCTTACCTTTGCCTGAAATAAGAAAATAAAGTGAAATAAATAAAAGTATAAAAATATTTCGCAATGAAAAAATGAGACACAGCAAAGGTTCAACTTAGGTATTCCATGTCTCACAGTACCCCAATTCTCCTCCAGATCATTGTAAGGATCCAGCACTTCCAGGGTGTTGGTAGCAGCGTTAAGACCGACGAATCCGTAAACGATATGGGTACATAGGAAGGGATCCAGATGTTCCACGTCAAACTTTCCATTTCCAGGTCGGTACACAGCCCAAGAGCCGTAATAACATACAACCTTTTTCGAATCTAAAAACGATGGGTTGTAAAAAGAAATTCAGCATAGCACATTGTACTGAAGAGAGAAAACTCATTTCCGTATCTTTTTAACGGAAGTAGTACCATGCTTAATTAAACTGTTTTCCTATAAAAACTAACCTTGTTTCACTGGGCTAGCTATTGCAGACGCAAAAACTAAACCCAAAATGGTTGCAACTAAAACAGCGTTCATTTTGAATGGAATTCGTGAGGGAATTTCCTTGCAGCTATTGGGAATTCTTTACAAGACGTAAAGTCAACTGCAAATTTGCCCTCGCGATCATCATCCTTTTTATTCAATCCCCTTCAAAATGGATGGAAAACAAGGAGATTATGGGATAGTGTCTGGGTTGTTGGAGTGTTGGAGTAGCAAAATCAGCACTTTTATCGGAAGGTGATTCATGTGGCAAATTACTGTCACGTATTAGGCATACGTGTAAGGTGTCGATCTATCAATCATGCATCAGTTGATCAAGGTAATTATCTTTTGGATACCTGTCACAGTGTCACCTAACAAACAATATAGTTTGTGTGTCTCTTCCATATATCACTCTATAACACTTTGGCATTGTTCTCTATTTATAGATAATGTATACGTGTATGCTATATATATTTGTTTAATTTTTTGACTCATTGATGAATGAGTAATGAAAGATTACAGCTTAAGCAATGAGATTTACTCATTTCAATCATTTAACAATGTTGGTACAACTAACTTTGTCTCATGATTTGCTTTCTTTGGAAGCTTGTATTTAACGTGGAATGAAATATTACAGCGGCTCCATTACTATTGGATCCAGTTTCCAAATGCCGGTAAGAACGAAGGACGATGAGCCACTTACAAGAAGTTAGTTTGAGCAAACAAACTGAGAAAATGAGCTAGAAAGAGATTCTTGGAAGTGGGGCTCAAATGTAGGAGTTTCCCCTGGAAATCCCTTACATTATAAACGAGTTTTATTTCCCAGTATTCCATCATGCTGATATAAATTAGTCCCATGTCAATCCATGCTCAGCATCATGCCAATCGTCAATCCATTGAATCCATGTTATTGAGCAGAATTCCGTACTGGCTTATTGCTTCAAGTAGTGTAAGTTCAAGTGATTTAACGGCGAGAGAGGTTTGATGATAAGTGTTTCACTCACGATCAGACAACGATTTCCTAATGACAGCAGTTTTAATTGATCTACTGCGTTGGCTTCGATAGTTGTGCTTTTGCGCCTTCGACTAACCTGTATTCTCTATTTACGAAGGCAAGAGGGGATTTACTATATTACGTATTCTCTATTTACGAAGGCGAAGGCAAGAGGGATATCGGTTGGTGACAGAAAAAGTTGGGGCTTTGGTCGATAAGAGAGATGGGATTCGCATGATGAATCTGCAATGCTGAGTATGTAGTGGCAACTTAATATTCATATTCTTCAATCTATGTTAATATTTTTTCTGTAAAAATATTGTCCCGAAAATATCGAGTATTGCATTGTACTCTGTGTGATGCTATTTAATACATTCGATTCGATTCGAGTCCTCATAAATAAATCCGATGTTATGTCACGTCAGGTTTACACGTCGGCTTTTTCCCACAACTCCAAACACTCCGATTTAATTCGTTAGCCTTTTCAACGAGTTGATCTGTGTTGAAGTATAAAAAGCGGGCAATTGCTGTAGCTGCAACTGTTTGACAAAGTCCCTTTGAAATAACAGGATTTCCAGTAAAGCTCTGATAACATGCACTACAAACCACAACCCGACCTTATTCCAACCAAATCTTTTGGACGTGCTGATGCTGTTTCAGACGTCAGTTCTTTAACTCTCCTCACACATCCCCGAGGAGCATGTCGTAGATTTTTAAATCTGAAAGAGAAGTTCTCCACGACGGGGGAACGTCTTTAAAGAAAGCCCTTTTCAAAAGGAATTTCTCAGGGTGACCTTGAAACGAACCAATTGATGCCTTGACGTGAATCTAATCTGATATGTTCAAAAGTGTGAAGAGAGTAGTTTCCTTTATAAAGTTTCTATTGATCACACATCTTCATCATTATTTATTTTTTCAAGCCAGTACATGTAACACTTTAATTCTCTAATCTCATAACATTATTATATTACTGGAATATCATATATGTAGTACTGAGGATAGCAATATAGACATTGGGAGTCTGCCGTCTTCTCTGCGTCCACAAAATCCACAAACTCAATTCATCATCATCTCTTCGTGAATGCTTCGAACGAGAGTGCAAAAGGAGACGGAGTCCATATTGAGCCGAATGAAACGAAGGAGTAGCCAGTCACACCGACCCATCTGCGAAAGCACAAATTTTCCTTGGGGTTTCTCGGGATAGTCTTTTGCAGAACCAAGGGCCCGAATCCGCATGCTGAAGGACATCAGGCTAGCGACACGATAAAATGCTGCGAGAATTGTGATTACAGCAACAACCACAAACCTTTTACCGGAAAATTAAAAACACGGCAAAAATGTTGAAAATATTCATGTTGAGCAAACTGCATTATGTAAATCCGCGTCATATTCAGCTATATATATTTATGGGATTCTCACCAAAACCATAAAAATGTAAAGATTTTCTCATTTAGGATATTTGAGGATAGAACACACAGCGCATCAAATTTCTGAACACTTCCTGAAAACAAAAACGCGGTTTGGTTGTTTATTTACTCTGAAATGTATCTATTATTGATCAACCCTTGTTTAGTCGTAACAAATATTGCATAAAGATAAAGAGCATTCATAAAGGGAGCGGAAGACGTCTTCCTTCCTGCTGCTTTATTAACTGACAGACAAGCAATATCCGATGAGACTTCATAAAGTGGACCACAAACCTAACCCAACAGAGAGCAACGGACAACAATGAAATACCCAGTTACCTGATGGTCCGAACGTATTCAAGTTGCATTTGGTTATTCTCGGGAAAACTTTAGTCATCGGATCGTGTCTCATTTCCGGATCGTTTTCAATAAGTTGCAAAACCTTTGGTCCAAATGAGCTAAACTCATAGCCCAAAAACAAATCCGTGAGGTACATATTGCCCAGCACAATTCCGAGGTTCATCATTTCAGCGACAATGTATGCAGTGGCCCATCCCACATGTTGTCCTTTGGATCGCACCAAGTATTTTGCTAGCTGAGAGGTATGAGAACACTTTTCAGATCTCTCGAGTGGGAATTGCTTCATCTGCCAAAATAGAGTGTATTACAAAACACACATATGGTTAATGTGCAATGAGTGCATACTTGAGAGGAAAGAGAAAAAACGGATTCTGTAGTCCATATAAAAAATACTTAGCATGTACTTTATATAGGACGAACGCTGCAGTTTGCAATATTAACAGGGAGATACGACGGGCTTGTTAATAAATATTTCTCGAGCTTCCTTTTTGCCATATATTTCACTCTGCGCTCCCTTGTAAAGTGCGTATTTTTATCGTATTGAAACATGAAAGGGCAGAAAGAAACAGAACAAAAAAAACCCTCACCTTTAGGTCGTGCACCAAATTCCTGATTTTCCCAGAGTCGTAGGATTTCCAAAAAGCGTGAGGAAAGTAGAACATGAGAGCTTGGAAAAAGAGGAAGAACGGAACCCATTGATAATATGCATGGTAGACTCTTTCATTTTTTCCTGGAATGTAGCCGGGTCCACCGAGCAGCGTTGCGAGATGACGATCCATCTTAATGTGGCTTCGACTTTTCTCGTATGGAACCTTTTCAATATCATATTTTTAGGGGAAAATCCCTTTTTTTATTTATTATTTACTATAATATCCTGAAAATGCTTGTGCGGCTCGTATTACATCATGTTAGGTGTACAAGCCTGCGTCATCCGCTTGCGATTATATTATTATTATTTACAAGAACAAAATTGAAAAGCTTTTAGTAATGGCTTGACCGTGTAATGAACTCCGAGCACAATATTTTCGTACGTCAAGCTTGTTTTTAACTTGTTCCGTTCCATGGATTTTTGGATCCTTGGATCCATGGATCCACGAGTCGTAAAGTAAGATTATTTGACTCACCGTGAAGGTAGTGCTGATAAAGCAGTACGTCTCCAATACGCTTCTTGGAATGGCTGGAGTGTCGGAGAGGTCTTCCTGCATGTGGACACATTTAATATGGTCACCGAGATACTCTCTGAGTGAGAGCAGCGCGGAAAACAAGAGGAGAAGGATGGTCGTCGTGCGATAGTGAAGTCTGAATGTCCACTCGTCAATCCGTACTTTTGGAACTCCTTTCGATAACAAAAGAGGCTGGGCCAGTAACTGAAGTGTCTCCAAGACTGATGACATTTTGATTGTGTCTCAAGAAAAGACTGGGCGGCCTACCTACGAGAACTCAGGGATATGAAGTCCGGGGAACTACTTGCGGAATTACGTGGGGGTACAAGTGCTAAGTGGGAAGCAAATAATTTCTAAAAATCGGCGACTTCTAATCTTCCTATAAGTCACAAGGAGAATCTTTGGTGATGTTGCTCGCACCGACCTCCTCCAGAGTCGTTTCATAAACTAAATCCCGTTCTACTTTCAAGACAATCATGACACTGTCTCACTCATTTCTTATATCCATCGATAATCTATATACAAAACGCCTTCAAGAGCTCCTTTGAAAAAAATCATCTTTCGACTGTGCAATATTAGCAGAAACAGATTTGTTTGTGTAACCCACACTGTTTATTTTTATTTTATTTTTTTTTGCATTTGTTTTGACGTGATGTTATGCTTCACATTTTCAAATATTAGACCCATATGCTATGCTCAATCATGCAAATCTAATATTTAGATGATCCAAAAGAAGAAAAAGGGTTATTATTATCATCTGCATATTAGTTAGCAAAAAAGGCGTACTACATGTGAATGAGCACGTTACACATGATTTGGAGCGTCCTTCACTCACCCTCGCTGCCCTATAATAATATAACGCAATTTGGGACATTATTCTTTCCTCAAAGGTTGTGCATATGGCGTTAGAATAATAATTGGGAATTAAATAGTATGTAGTCCGGAATGGGCGGTTGTTCCATGTCAGTCATCGCTCAAGCTGGGTCTTGTTAACAAACGAGCCTAAACGGAGAGGCAGAACAGGAGGACAATAAGTCTCATCCAGTTTTCATTAGGGACTTTCTTCCGCATGACTTACTCGCTGATGTTTTGTACTCAATTGTAAGCAGGCATTTGATCAAGGCGTAAACCAACGAATTTAACGTCTAGACTTTGAATTTCTGGTCAACCAACGCCGGACTTGTTATTATGTGTAACCCAGTCCGTAAAAGGTATGTTTTAAAATGGATATTCGGATGGAAGCTGAAAAGGAAATTTTCGATATAAAATCCCTAAAACGAGACGACTTGCCAATCTATGGAGGCTAAAGAGTAAAAAATGGGAATGCAAACTTCTTGAATGTTACACTGAACACTTGACAACATTGACAAAAAGGCTATAGGACACAGCAGCATAGCATCCCAAAATATAGGAGTAACGTAGTCCATCCTACATCGCAATCTCGCTCTAGTTATCTCACGTTAAGTAAGAAAATCAAAAAGTCAGATGTGTCAAGTGGAATAATATGTAGGTATGTACAACAAGAATGGAGATATATCAAATAAAGGTGGTTCGCAATATGGAATTGGAAAGACATGTCTTCGTGCCTAAAGGTATTATTACAAGAGAGGAGGGGAAAAAGTGAGACGTACGTGGGTACGTGTTACTTGAGTTACGTGTAAGACGGTAAAGTGGGCTCAACTTCTTTCATCTTTCCCTACTACTTACACCGTACAAAAGGGATTATATACGAACATCCCGTGTTCCCGTTATATTTTTTAATGACTAAACAGAAAGGATTATTGTCTGCATACTTCGACTGAACGCGAGTTTCAGGTTTTTCAACTTTCAACTTGTATACGTCTTTCTCGGGGATCAACCAGAGATCAATATACTTCTCCGGAGGTGAAAGCCAAGTTATTATATAAATCGCTGAGGCTGATTGTTGTGACTGGGAGACCGACGACCGACGGGTCGTGCGATGAGATTCATTGACTTTTATATGATGCCACAGGAGCAAAACCACCACCAAAACAAACTTCAAACGTGCAAATATGCTTTGCTGATCAAAAAGTCTCTTTACTTTTTAAAACATTTCAATTACTTACAGTGTATTTGATAATGGTCAAAAATAGTTTAAACAATGTTCAAACTTTCAACAAGTGTTCCATACATGTTCCCGTATGTATATTTCGTCATAAAAAGATAATACATTGTTTCAACAATCTGTTCTATCATCTTGCTTCGTACAACATTTTTTTTAAAATTTACCTTTTTACTCACACAAGTTCCTATATATCTATTTCAACATACAAAGATCAGACAACGATCATCTATATATCAAAGATGAAACTGATGAAAGCTTATTAACAAATATAAAGCATTGACAATGTACGTCAATATGCTACGTGGATATGTGTATTTTCTCGTATCGTACGTAGCAATTTTTTGTTCCTGCTCGTGATGGTTATCACGCTTACCACACTCTACTCCATTCTCAATTGTCATTTCTCTTTCTCCGTTCTTCCTCGTGTGTCCGCTCAAATCCCATTCATTGAAGTAGTAGTGGGCCGTATTAAATACGTGTTTCAGGTTGGGAATGTATTCTAGGGAGAAATGCAGTCAAACGTGATGAACAAGCGAACGTATATGTGTTGGCCGAAAACTTGCATGTCAGCATGTTATACTGTATTTGGAGCTGGTGAGTCATTAAAAGATATTTTAAATTTTTTGGATCCAAGTAGTAAACGATATCTGGTGTATATAGGTTCCTGTATTTCCGTTGCGGGCAAACTTGTTTATGAAACGAACGTCGATCTTTGCATTGCTTTTTTTACAACCAATTCTGGAATAGGTTACTCATCGTAGCTTGGACTAGTTTAATAGTTCAAGTTGTCTGAAAGAACAATGAAAACAATAGTGCAACGTGCCACACGTGAGACAACACCGGCGGCGTTTCGTCTTATGTCAATATCGTTGCACGAGGATATAAACGTTGTTCCTTATACCGTTAGATAACTCTTCAATTTATTAAATTACAGCTGTCACGTGTCACATGCACAATTCACGCTGTACAGTTGCGAATACAACAAAGCATTTTATTTTACATATCTCTTATCCTAATGTTGGCGCATCTGCATCATATTTTTATTCCCTTTTCGGACATTCTCCATACATTTATAACTATGCTAGTAATCCATCAAAAAATAAATTTTTTCTCTTCTCAATTTCACTTTCAGTATACCTACCTATACACTTCTAACGGAAACATTTTTTTGTGTGCACCAGCAACAAACGAACGAAACATGTGTTGGTTAAATGAGGAGAATAATAATTGTGTATTTCACCACCTGAATGAAAATTGCGAATAAAGTAAGTAGCTTAGGAGTACGATGACCTCTCACAGTCAATCAGTCAGTCATTATATAATGTAGCCTAACTATACATAACTATCGATAATAGTATATAGAATACATACTTACACCACTACCAACATCAACATCAACATAAACAATAAAATAAAATCAACAACAAAACGGTTTGAAGAAAAATGAGATCCTTTTAATTTCATGTAGTACATACATATTTAAATGTATACGCTTTCTCCTCATCTTTGGGCCCGTATATATCCATATCCATATTGTATTATAATGCATTAAATATTATACCACTTTTCCGTAAGTATAAGTACATTTTCTAGCTATAGAACGTGATTTATATACTTATAAATGATGTGTTGTTTTGCTTTTCCAGCAGGAGCGCGTTCGTTTACTTTCTCTCGCATGTCCTCTGTTCAAAGTTCAACGTTATGCCCTGATGCATGTGGCCATGCGGTGGCTAAAGGTATGATGGTATGTGACGATTAATAATATATGGAGGATGTGGTACTTCGAAATCCTCTTGTTAGTACCCAAATGTGTTTTCGCATCAATAAAATTCCAAAAGCTCATGTACATATTATGTTACGCTCTTCTGCTTTTATGTATCGTTAGATAGTAGTAGTACAAGTAGTAGACAATTAAATCAAGTTTTATGCCCTATCCTGCATGCCCAAAATTTAATAATTAAAGAGCCGTGCCGGTTGGTGTGGTGAGCTCAGAGGAAATGTGGGAACTGAGCCCTCCAATAAAAGCATTTTTTTCTGTTTTTCTGTGGGTTTGCAAATAGCACGTCAGTCTTTAGAGTTGTTTGGGGCCATTATAGTAAAGAGTAAATACATTAACTTATAACAACGTTATCATCTACTCTAGGTGTGCTCCTTACCAGTAGTATGTATGTAGTTATCTAATGTATGTATAACATTTTAAATGGGATGCGGGTTATGGAGGAGGCGTTTCTTGTCCACCTCAAAAAGGTCCGTGCAACACCGCACTAATTGCGGTATGTCACGTTGTCACTGACCTACACATGATTCTAGAAATAAATAATCTAGACAAACAACACGCTCAAACCCACAATCTACAGTTTTTTCCACGTCTTGACATTTGTCAGTAATCCCATGCGAATCCATCCATGACATTATATGCACAAAACATAACAGCGCAGCCTAATGATTCAGATTCAACCCTGTTGACCTTGCCGACTGCAACCAATCGTCAGAGAGCGTCAGTTCAAGTCAAGGTTATATATAGCTTCCCTTTCAGAGAGATGTCGCACCTACTAATATCTAATAAAATGCTAATTTCAAAATAGTTAAACAATCCTTTCGTCCGTCTCTCACTCTCGCGCATTTGGCCTAATGTTATAACCTAATTATTTAGATTTACTCGAGTGACGCGTGTACCTAACCTCCAAAAATATACCCGCTTTATGTTCTCCGAATCTCGAAAACTTTCTCCAGAAAAGAAAAACAAGTTTGCTTTTTGGTTGAGTAATGGGAGAAATTGAGTGAAAGACAGTTGTTCCTACAGTTCATTCCGACAAAAGGATGCATTCGCACAGAATATATATATATATATACAGCAAGCAACCTTGAGAGAAACAGATAGACCGTGCATTTTCTTGATTAGTGAGTTATTTTTTAGCTTGACATACACGACATTCTTTCACATTCTAAAAATCCGTTTTGTAGAAAACAGGGATAGATTTTCTTATCGTTCGTTTCTCTTTTTCGAATACGAATGTGATACCATTTCTCATAAATGTCCAATATTTCCAGTGGAGGAATCATCCACTTCACTACCGAGTATCTCTTGACGTCAGTGTTGACAACTTGTCATGCTATGAAACCTTAATGCTTCCCATGTTCTACCCCTCCTTGTATCTCCTAAGTATATCAAAGTCCCCCTCCATTATGTCTCTTCTTCTAAAACTTGCATACCTATATGTATCGAGACTCGAGACAAATGTTTGCTAAATTAAATACCAGGATGAAGTTTAGTCTAATAAAAGATGCACAAAACTTTTCATCTTATCTGAACTTTTTTTACATAAGAAATGTGTGTCACGTCACGGCGCAGCATGTAGCAGTGCAATAACTTCAATGTATCCATAATATAATATCCCGTTGAAGGATTCGTAATCCTCTTCCGCTTAAACCACAAAAATATTTTCGGCTACTAGATGCACTCTCGTCAACCGACAGAGTTGGTAATCAGCTTACTATCTAACCAAGTGTATTTTCCTCTAGCTTTTGTAGCTTGTTCACTTTTTGGAATTTAGATGCATTATACTTAAGTTTGTGTAGTGTTGTCACAAAGCTGCCAACTCCACATCCCAGGAGAACCAAACCAAATTGTGTTGAGTTCAAACAGTAGTATGTAGTAAGTAGGAGGAGAATATTAAGTGCATTAAAAGCTGAAGCACTTTTTTCAAGATAAATGTTTTTTTCTTCTGTTCTCCTATGTGATAGTAAGCTCATTCCTTTATGGCCGTAAAAATTCTCTGTAAATACTAGAAAAATTAATCCATAACGCTACTTGCCTATTATGCTCTCGTGGGATATGTTCTCAAAGTGAAATCCATTAACTAAAGCTTGTATAAGTTGTATATATGAACAAACAGAATAACTCGTAGTAGTAATTTGGTAAGCTCCTAAAACTGAGAATGAGGGAGCATGTTTAAACACAAAATTCTACAAACTACCGCTACCAGTCTGCTTTCTGCATCCGTCACCCACTCGCTCGCCTTCTTTTCCTTGCTAAAAGATGCATTTTACTGCGCTGCGATGTGTATATGTACTTTAGATAGAAATTATATTATGCGACTATGTTCCAGCTTCAAAGTCCTTCGGGATGCAAAGGAGAGAGGCTGGATCGGTCCCTTCCACGTTGCTCAAATGGGCTCTCGAAATCCTTGAAACTTGCTCCTGTTTCTGGATTTTTAGCATCTTCCATCGCACAAACCTGGGAACAAAAATGTGCGGATGTGGTTTTTTACGATTCACTGAATACGGTTTCATAAAAACTTAAATATTTGTCGTGACTCGTGACTCTTTGTCAACATGTTTTCTAAAGCAGAAATGAAAAAGGGATTTTAAAAATCCATTTGACCGGGGGTCTAGATTGATTTTAAGCGGAAGAGTAAAATATTGACTATTTACTCAGGTAAAACATAAGTAAACTTGGGGAAATCATTTATTCCAGGGGGTATTAATGTTTTATTTAAAAGAGTGATCATCGAATCATTTGAATATTTCATTGCACACAACTTTCTGCTGTCAATAACACGCAACTACGACTTACCACATGATGGTGATGGGGACGATCAAAGTGAGTGCTGCAAGGAGGAAAATAAGTCCTTGCATAATGGGTCTCGTCAGCGGATAAATACTGTTGAAAATGAGGGAAGCAACCAAAGTACAGAGGTCTTCCATCATTGCAACAAAAGCAAACATTTTCCCTGTGAGGAATAACGATTCGCAGAAATATTAATTCTTCTTCAGACCTTGCAATTAATTATTATATCGGTACTAATCGTATTATAATGAATGAAATACAATTATAAGGCACTACAGACAGATTTGCAGTTCCAGACGTAACTATATTGCTTCTTTCTAACTTTAGTTTGGTACTATCACAAGGGGTAGATGTTGAGAAAATGAATATATAGTTAACAGTTGACTGACACTGATTGTGTCGCGTATATATAACGGTTCATAATTTGTCTAATGGAATACTGTTACAATGAATCGAATAAATCAAGGTGGAGCTCCACAGAATGTGATTAAATGCTAAACTATGGAATTACACTAGAAACCCTTACGGCTCTGTTGATTATGAAAGCAATTCAAAAATATATATAGGTATCCACTTATGCCATCAGGATAATATGAATTCCCAGTAAATACGTTAAATTGAAATACTAGTTGTTTGTAAAGTCAAATGCGAACCCTAAACCCACATCATTTTATTACGTTCGGTCGGAGAGCGAGTGAATGAATTCTGTTGTCAACAACTTTCACGGTATTGCTAATTCCTAATTGTTTACTTTTAAACTTGAAAGAGGATGGATGAAATGAGTTTCGGAGTTTCGGATATTATGTAGATCATCGCTGACTCTAGCCTGCAGTGTGAGTGGGCCCATAAATTTGCTACCGAGGCACAATCCAGTTGCGTCGAATTGTACGTTGTTTATTGCCCAGGCGAACGCCACAGCAAAAATACTTAGAATTTGAAAACCGATGTTTAATTAACTTATTGTGAGAGCATGTAAGTCAAACAATGCAAGGCTAACCTAGTCTACCTAATACAGCTACAGCGCAAATCTCAAAGTGGGTCTCTACAAAGGCTACCTCTCATTTTTTTTAAATGCACGTAATTATGTCAATTTTTCTGCTTCCGGCCTTACCTTGCTCGTCAGGGTTCACCAACTTGGAAAGGAGGGACCTTGTCGCTGGAATTGTAAACACGCTGAACACGGCGAAAAGGGGAACTGCAATTTTCAAAGGAAAGAGAAGATTACATTGAGGTGGGCTGGAAGGTACATCTGGGGTTTTGTGACAATCACCGCTTTTACGGAGTTTGCTAAATCGGAGTCTTCTAGCATTGAATGTTTTGATTAACTCGGGCTCGGAATGACTACTCGACGATCAGTGGTTCGACTCCTTACACTTTAAAATAAACGCGCAGTAGTTCTTGTAGTTCAATATAATCAAGGGCAAGAAAGAATAAAAGGAATCAATTGCAAACTCTTCAGTTTACCTAACAGTATTTACAGAGATCAAAGGTCAAACGGCAATACGTGATACATATGAGGAAGAGGAAATAACTCAAATGGGATAAACCAAAAGGAGCCTATCTTGAAAAGCAATAAAAATCAGTAAAAATTACATTTGTTTCACTAGAAAATGCATTGACCTCCATCTTAGAAAGCTATTGCAAGGGAAAACAACAAAAACACAAGGGCTCCACACGGGGGGAGATGCAATCTTCCTTTCTCAGTGATTGTTCATTGATCCGATTGAAAGAATACTGAGAAATTGAGTACAACTCTAAAAAGGTGTGTGAGCAACTTACCGGAAAATGCCATGTAGGTATTCTCACTCAGCCCATACACCACTAGAGCTGCCATTCTCGAAATGATTCCAAGAATTGCAAGAGTCGAGTCTTCTACCCCCCACCGTTGGAACAACGGCATGGCGATAAGTAAAACCAGAGTTCCAAAACCGTACTTGACGCCAAAGTAGTAGGAATACATTTGATAATCCCATTTCAGGGGTTCGGCACGGGCAAACAAGTAGGATACATCCATTTCCCCTGAGCAAAATAAAATAAGCATGTTATATCATCAGGCAATGTCATTATGCATAATTATATCAGGATCCAAGGACAGCTGCAAAAGGGGGGAGAATTGCATTTTTATTCACCTGCAGTAACCACCATGAACATGAAACCAGCCATCATGGAGCAGATGAGCAAGCATCGTTTCCCATTCTCTCGTTTTTTCGCCACTGTACACACTGCGGAGAGGAAGTGATCCGTGCTGAAGTATTTGAAGCAGCAAGAAGAGTCCTTCTCATTGTCGAGATGACTGGAGTGTCGCCTTCTAATGATATTCCTTTGATCGTCATCAGAGGTGGCGGAGGAGCCGTCGTCGTGACCATGCAAGCTGCTATTCCGTCCACTGCTTCCCATGCTATTCCGATTGTGAAGGACATTGTGATGATGTCCGTGATTGTCAGTGGCATCCTCTTCCACTCCGCTGCATTTCCCGTGCTTCACGTTTCCAGGGTCTGTGCTTTGAGGACCAGCCAACTGTGAAATGGGCGTTGCTTGTGAGAGGCTGAAGTCAACCAGACATGAGCCCCCTTTATGATGATTTCCAATCTCAATCTGAGGATCATGATGAGTGTCCACGGTGGGGACGAGTTCAGCTGCCGGGTTGGATTCGTTTACATGCAAATCCGAGGAGGATAAAAGCCCTTCCTTCTGTTCCAAATCCTCTGCGCCACCTGATGATGTGGACAAAGTGGCGACCACAACCGAGGATGGGATTGTATCTGAAGACTTGTTTCTGGCTCGACTGGACCGACCACTGCTCTCTCCATCATCCAGCTGCCCGTCATTTTCTATGATTACCCCATCCTTGTCAATGTCCTTGACGAACACGAGAGCGTAGAGGAACGCAAAGGTGTAGCATATCATCATGTAGCAAAACGCGTAAGCGTGACCGGTCCACGTGAGCATAGAGCCGGATACAAAGGGTCCGACAGTGCCTCCAAAAAATATCATCGCCTCCAGCCGAGATATCCTGACTGTCCGATTTTCCTCCGTTGTCACCGCCGCGACGTACGTCATGCAGGACATGATGCAGCTGACGAACCCGCCACTCAGCCCAGACAGGAGGGACGCCAGGCAGATCCACGCGACCGAAGAGCTCTCCCACACGGATATACAGATGTACACTAAACAAGCACAAATTCCTCCGAGGGGAGGAAATACTACTGGCCATTTGCGACCGAAGCGGTCGCTCCAGGAGCCCAAATACATTGCAATGAGTATAGATGGACACACTAGGGATATGGTTGACATCAGTATCCAGTGAGAAGACTTTGTTTGCACCTCTTCCAATTCAGTCTTGTACTCTGCGCTGTGTAAATTGTGACAAATGTCGGAGTCATGGGAGAACGTGGTCCAACACACTTTCGAGTAGACGAGATCCTGGAAGAGGGCATATTGGGAGAACGTGGAGAGCATATAGAGGAACAGGACCGGTTCCGTTGTGATCTCGGAGAAATATTTCCCCAGGGTGTTGCCTGATCTGCACAGCGTCATCATTCTCGTCGTCTTGTGAGTACACGATGTCCACAACTTTTGGTAACTCATTAGGGGAAATAAAAACTAATATTGGTCGGGGTTACTACTACGGAATACGGATATATATAGAGTCTTATCATTCGATACACTTAAATATTGTGGATAGTTACTACTAATCCTCTAGCTTAATCCTCTCACCCCACTTACGCTAGACTGAGGAAGAGCAAGGAAGGAGTCTACTAAATATCGACTAAAGAAAGTTTGTCCACAGCAAAGCCTTCTTGCTAAAGCTTCTTCTTACAGCTATTCACGACGAGCAACGTGCCAACTGCTGCCTTAGTTTTTCCCAAGGAAAACTGTTTTGTCAAAAGAGGATGAGAGCTGCAGAAAGGGAAAACATTATTTCTTGCTGCTGCTGTTCATCAGGAGTTGGAGGATGTGATGTGTCATAAACCATTACATACTTTTTTATTACTTTCCGTGCCACCATCAACAACGAAAGAAAACTGGAACCAACAATAATAAAAACTGGCACAACCTTACATAATCCTTTTTTATGAGGCTACAGTAGTTCGAGGAGGGGTAGACCGACATGCACAATTCGAGAGCGAGCTGCACTCTGCAGTTTTTTTCCTCGCCTGTACATAACCTGCAATTAAGCACGTTTATAGTGAGTTTGCAACTCGGTAATTGCAATTTTACATGGGCTGCGATGCGATGCAAGTACTTCAGACTGAGACTGAAGGGCGTCCTTCCTTTGCTCACAACAACTCCACTTCTTTTTCTCCTGGAAAAAACTACGAACTTGAACTTGACACTTTTTTTCAGTGAGTGAGTGAAGCACTATACATATGTGGGCATAATGGTCATGTGTAGTAATCCTACCACCACCATCATTATAGTTGCATTCTATCCTCTCCAATCAAAAAAAAATTCGTCTTTTTTGTGGGGAACTGGGCTGGTCGATACTCAACTGTGGACTGTAAAAAAAGAAAAAGAAGAAGATGCAGTTTTTTTTATTAGTACCTTAGTCATCCGCCGTGGAATATGCTTGGCACAGCGAAAAACTGCAAAAATTCCAAGTATCAAGCAAAAGCTGTTATATTGTGTGTGTGAGAGAGAGATGCATTTTTTGGGACTGACTGTATACATATTATATCCCATAAAAAAGGAGGGGGAAAAGTGTTTCGTATATTATCTACTGAATGACCCACACAAAATGAATAACAATTATATGCTACTCTTTTTCTCTCTCTCTCTCTCTCTCTCTCCATTTTTTATGATTTTGTACGCTCCACCAAAAAGTCGATTTAATGACCAATTCTGTATTTTATGTTGCCCCTAATATGTATATAAGATTGCCAATTGTACTTGTTCACTTTGACATTGATTGAAGTACAAGTCCTTTAAAATTTTCACCACGCAGGTAGCTCAACATCAGTCTTAGGCGCAGGCGTCATGTAAGTAATAATATGTACTATTGTTTTTTACGATCATTGATTTAAATATTTTCTACAGACACAAAAAAATCCTTGTTACAGATGAGTAGCGAATATGTATATAGTATAAGTATACCACCGTGTTTTTTCGCTAAATATATCATCACGACCCGTGATGACAGCAGCAGTGTTGTTGCTGCACAAAAATTGTAAGATGCTTCGTGCCGTGCGCATGTACTTCCAATTTTCATCGTTTTTTCGCTCACTACTCCTCGTGCACCCTAATAAAAAAGGCCCAAATGGCTGAACACATTATTATTGCAAGTTGCACACAATGCAATGCAATGGTAGTATAGAAAAATCACTTTTTGCACTTGCATCTCTCAGCATATAAGCGATCATTGTTTTGCATGCAATGTCGTGTTGCGGGCTTTGTTAGAGATGCAAAATAATTTTTTTTATGAAGCCACTTCCACTTTAAACTTATTATCCCATTCCTTGACTGAATCTGATAACAAGATTCACTAGATTGGTAAAAAAAACAAAAAAACAAAACAAGCAACAACCCTGTTTGTAAACTGCGTAATGAAAAGAAAACTTTCACACATTTCTTTAGCCAGCTTTGATTCTAGAAGAGGATTTTAGGTCAAAACTAAGCATCTATCTCTATGATTTTCCACATTTTTCCACGAAAAAAGTGAATGAATGAATGAAAAAAATGAAAGTGGTCACCACACTATATACCGTCCTTACCCTATATCCTCAGTGACAACGCAGGCTCGATCGGTTTGATGTTTTTATTTGGCGAAGGCAGAGCAGAGCAGCGATATGCATGTTCTATTTTTTTTTATTATAGATTATTATACAGGATAACAAATATGGTAATTGGACACGGCGGATAGTTTTAGCTTGTCAGTAGCACAACAGAACAGTTGAAGTGATCACTCAACACTCATTCTGCTCACTAGAAGACACTCGAGAGCTTTTTTTTATTATTTCATCGAGAGATACATTGCAAGAAGCAACAACTATTTTTTTTGTTCTGTCAACTCAACTGAGGATGAGGAGACGACGCTATATTATGCTCAACTTTTGAAAACGGACGGAGGGTTGCTCACTCGCGACCAGTGGTTGAATACCTAAATGTTTTTATTGTTCACTCACTTTTTTCTTTTAACATGAGAGCAGAAGAAAAGGGAGAAAAAGACCTTGATCTTTTCTACGAGATTGTTTCACTGGAGAATAGAAAGAGTGAGAAACTGAGTCTGCTCCCCGTCCAGAAAGAATCGCTCCAGATGGTGAGGGTTTTGAGTATCATCTGGTGTCCATGGGCATTCTCAACCCACCGCCTTCAGCAACAAACAGATTTGCTAATAATCCGCATTTTTTTAATATCACAAACCTTGCTGGCTGTACAAATAATAAATGCCAGAAGGAATGGCAGCCCGAAGTAAAAAGAAAAACGAGAGATCAAGGGAATGGGTTAACAATGGTCGAGGATTATCCTTTTCTTTTCCATTCTTTAATAAAATCAAAATTAGGTGGCTGTCTGTGCTGTCTGTGATGACTCTTTTGTGCTGAATGAAATAAAAATGAGTTGTTGACTTTGCAATCTCAGACAACCTACTAGAGGGACAAATGAGGCATTCCAAAAAAAGCAAAAACTTTTTTTTTGCCCAATGGCAAATCTCTCACTCACTCAGTCAGTCATAGTCAGTCAGTCAGATAAAGGATGATGACGTCCTTTTTGCAAAGCTCAACTCAAAAAGACGAAGAAGATCCGCTGATGATGATGATGATGCTCACAATGAAGAAAAAGCAACAGCAAGATTATTAAAATGAGTTTGATACATATTTAATCTGATCATAGTCAGTAGGGCAGTATATGGCACGGGGGAATCGGCACATTTTCACGCTCTCTGGGAAACCGGTTTTCTCGTATGTGATGCACTAGCCTTTCTGCCAGCCACTACTTGTGACTATACTGATGATTGTGACTTTGTGAGGTTATATATGACTGCCTATGGGTCCCTATTATACGATACACTATATATTCTATCACTCTTTTTTTCTGCTATCATCTCAGCAGCCAAAAGCATTTTAATACACATACATTGTAATAATAATAATAATTATACATGTCATCCTTTTCTGTGTACCTAAAACACATTATATTCTACTCCATATAATATAGTCTTATACTATTCCAAAGAAACACCAGTTGGCTAATTTAAATATATGTCATATGATCATATCATATATGCCAAGTTATTCCAAATCCAAACTAGGTATATATGCTAATAATGGATACTTCTATATCGAAGCAAAAATAATCGACAGGCAAAAAAAAACAATAAACAGCGAGAATGTCTTCTGTTTTTTTTTGTTACGAGCGAAGGTGGCAAGTGGCAACTTTTTCTTTTGTACCTACATGCTATGCTATGCTGTATACCTGTGTAGACAATATTGCTTCGTTTAGGAAAAACTACGTGGAAGTTGATTCAATATAAACATATAAGCTATCAGCATTTGTTTTTTGGTAGGTAGGCAGCGCATTTCGTAGTACACGGTATGTAAATGTTGTGGAGCTTATTCAGATCTGATAAGTGTAAATATTATGGGTTGTTAGTTAACATTGCGCGTCGCGTTCGTATATCAGCACGATACAACATATATTGCAAATCAACCAAGCAAAACTGTTTTGATCATTATTGGCTGAGCCCCTGGTTGAATGGGAAACTAGTCGTGTGACAGACGAGGAGCTGAGTTGAGCTCGGAGAGATGTGCATACCTATATAGTATCATCATCGCATCTTCTTAAGTCGTCGGCATCATCGGCATACATATTGATGATGAGAGTGGGATTGCATTGTGGTGTAATGTATACATGGATGTTGAAATGGAAATGTGTTTATGTGCCCCATTATAATTCTCGAGTAAGAAGAGTCGCTTCTGTACTCGGTTGTCGCATTGGACATTTATATATTATATGTCACTTTTTAGCCCTCATTTGCTTGCATAGTAATAATAGTAAGAGAAGAAGATGTGGTTCGTGGGTATTGGATATACACACTCAATTCAATTTGATGAATAGTGAAAAAATGACAATGAATCCTTGTTTGCTCACTCACACTCTTGTTATATTTTGAAATTGGGCTTGCAACTTGCAATTTGTCATCCACAGAGCAACCACCATACCATCCCATCCCCTTCTTCTTCTTCAAGACTTTTTTTTTGCCAATCCAAAAGAAAAAAATGTGGAGGGGCAACGGGTTCACTTTGGCGATAACTCGCGACTCAAACGGATGTTTTTATTAGTCTTGATAGAGTCGGGAATGAATGGGTGGGATTGCATGCAACAGTATCCAGCTGTGAATCCGTTTCGGTTCGAGTTGGATCAGACAGTAAAATAAATAGTAGTGCAGTGCAGCAGCGGTCTGATCGGATAAAAAAGGATTGTGTGCAACAGCCGCGAGTTTGCCTTCTATTATTATTATTAAGTTATGTATATGTGTAACATGTAAATGGAATCTGTGGATTGGGAATACGCCGCAATATAATAATGTATCCTTGTGGCGCACAGGCTGTGGTTGTGCTCCGTTTTTACAATAGTTGTGTGAAATACCGCACCACATGCCACACACACACACCGTGTGCGTTTCCCTTTACTCTTACTCTGTTATTTTTTCACTGTATTGATTGTTGGGACAAAAAAGAATGATACTTTTTTCCGAATCAGACAGAGTCAAATCAAGGTCGACATTACAATTGGATGGCGAGCTAGTTATGTCAATCAAAATGCATTTCGCGTAAGGGTATGCAAAAAAAGGCGAGCACAGACAGTTCTGTCTCTGCGGCTGTACAAGTAGGTATCCCTATATGAGGTCTTAATCAAATCCCTCTCCCGACTGCGGTCCCGTTGTTGCTTGTTGCTTCTAAACAGTGTCTTGGTCTTGAATATAGGCATCACAGCCAAGTTGTGCATCACAAAAGGGGCAATCCCACGCTACACGAAAACTTTCAAACGTCACAAGAAGAGTAGCATAAAAAAACTTTTTTTTTGAATGTAGCTCAATTGTCGCACTTGATTTTTTTAGGTTAGTTCAGGTCCTTTTTTTAAATTTTGTCTTCGTCCACGAGATAGTGACGAAAAAGTGACAACACATGTTCAATGGTAATTATTCGATCAGAGTTCATAGACTGAACATGACAATGGAAAAGTCTCCCAAATGAACAGCTTTATCAAGTTTGCCCCAATACCTAAGCACACTTTCCATTTTAAATCGACCGAGAAACCGTGCACATCACTCTCACTAAATATGCTGCACCTCACTGTCACTCTTCTTTCGCTCTTTCATGACGTCTCTAATTTGATAGGCAATATATTTATACCTATGGCTTATTTTTGTTTGAAAATGCGATTTAATGAACTCTAGATCAGAAAGAAATGCTTGCAAATTATATGAAGTAAGAAAGAGAAACGACCGAATCCACTATAACACTACCCACGATCTCTCATCCTGATTAAAAAAAGACTGAGCTGATGATCATGTTGTATTGTGCTTATAAATACGTATATAAAATAACACTTGTTATGCCTAGGAGCTAGTGAACTTCGGTTAGGATTCTTCTTTTGACAGGATATTTTATGCAATCCTTCCTATTCATTCACAGTTATTGATTCGGGACTAACGGCACTTTTTTCAATTCTGGACTAAAATGACTGCATTAATGAGCATTTGGTTGGCTTTATGGATGTTCTAAGTATTTGGAATTACGAGTACGAGTGGGTTTGAATTTGACTAGTGTTTGTGAGTTGTATATACCTAGGCAGCAATGAAAAAAATCAATGATTCTTCCTCAACAGAATCCAACAATAGTCATCATTCCTAATAATGTAAGCTCATCATCATCATTCTAGATAGCTTATTAGGAAAAAACCCTTTCGGCTTCTTGAGCCCAACCAACCGTGGGTTGTATGAGCACATTCAAGGGATTTGAAAAGTGAAAAATCAACTTCAATTCAACCTTACTGACGTGCACATGCTCAACGCTGTCGTTTTCAGACGGGAAAATTTAGTCACAAATCATCATTTTTTTCGGAGAAAAAATAAATCAAATAGGAAAAGAAGCATGAAAAGGTATCTGCCGAGTTTCCCTCCTAGTCAGTGCCATGCCATGGACTAAAGTTTGAGCAGATAGAAATGTCACTTCACTTTTTGTACATTTCCAAAATTGAACATTCTCTCATGCCAAAACTGCCGGAAAACCAAACATTGTTTGGAAATATTTGCTTTCTGTTCCGAAAAATGGTCGTGCCTGCTGTGCCTAGAAAATCATACTAAAATTCGGGACGAGATAAAATAAAAGATATTTGTATGCATAAATGCACATGCACACATGGGAAAAAGTAAAACTCAATCTTTGTCGTCTCAAGCGAGGTGATACGGGATGTTAGGTGTGCGGAGTGTTTTAGTGTATTAGGTATAAGCATCGTTCGTACTTACTGCTGATGAATTGTAGCCAAGTAAGAAGATTCCTTGGAAAAAGGTCATATTGAAAAGTTTTGAAAGGCTTTCTACGAACTCATCATGCAACCCCCACCCCAAGCCAAGATTTTACAACGCAATAGGCATATTATATGTATATAGAAATACATATGTATGTATGCTAATTTTTTTCCAAATATTTCACATGATCAGTAAAAAAATAACATGTTTAAATTGCCTTTAGTTTAGTTTTAATCCATTTTTCATTATTATTTTTTCTTCTTGGAACCACTTTTTCGTTGACATCCTGCTCCTGCCGTAAATGAGGTGATTATTGAAAAACGGTCTTGGCACTTTTGTATCCCCATTTTTGCGCTTTACAAGAAAATCCAAGTTTTGCTTTCAATCCTGTTATTTAAATTGACAGATCTCGACTCGACTCCTGCTTTTTCGTTATGTACGAAAAGTTGAAATCCCTTGTACATTTAATTTTTTCTCATCTTCAATAAAACTCTCTGTTTCAGGTACCTTGAGATTTGCGAAAGTGGCTTTATATATTGAGATTGGAGTCCGCACACCCAGAGTTGCAACACCCTCTTTTAATTTTAATGGGCTCTTTCTTTGAAGGTGGTAAGGAGGAGGAAGGCCGTTCTCGTGTGCTTTTTTGAACTTGTGTTTTATAGTTAGTCTTTCTTGATCATGTTACCAAATAAGCAGATAGTGAGGAAAGCAGAAAAAGAAGTGGACGGGCTCTCAAAAAGCGGCTTTGAGCTTAAAAAGAAAATATGTGGAAGAAAGGAAAAAGAGATTAAAAAGTGAAGTTGTCTCCGTTGCTCCAATTTGAGATGCTCTTTGAGATGCAGCAGAGAGATGCAACAGCGCAAGATGATTTTCCTTTGCGTATTCGTGTCATGAATAATCAAATAATGCATAATCCTTTATTCCGTATTCCGCGTACCCTCCCTAACTAACTTAACTAGACAAATCCTCAATTGCCAACAATTGCCAAACGGTATGCATGCAAAAGTACAAGTTGAGAGAGAGAGACCATATACGTCAGAGAAACAACCCTAACTAGAGAATCTAGAATGGCAAGTTGTGAATTGTCACCAATTTTTTTTTCATGCCTTCAATCCCTCAATCAAATCAGAAAAAGCTGATTTATTAGCTGCTGCTACAGTTGACTTGTTTTATGGGCTAGCCAAGATGAGATTGGGCTACCGACCACTATTATTATTACCAAAAGTGTATAATGTAGGCTGGCTGGCTGACTGACAATATGCATCCATTTTCCTTTCTGTTTGCAGACGCCCCGTGTGGCTCCCAATGAAAGGAGATATGGTTTGCAATTTGCAAATTACAAGACAGACGGATATAGTATTATATATGCACTTACCTACAAACATTTTGCTAATAAATCATGACATATATTATATTGCGTACTAAACTGTGTTAAAATATAGTTCTCTCCGCAGAACTTCAAGTTGAAAGTGTTGCCCGTGCGTCCTCCTGGATTATGCAAATATGCGCAACAGATGGATTCTCTACTTTTAAATCTTTTGTGCTGGATGCATTACTTTGGAGTTGGAATAGTATCCCTTTACACAGAATAAAGCACACTCTGAGCTCAACTCTTTCCTCCAGTCTCTGTGCCAATGTCACAGCCAATCAATGCAATGCTATGAAGGAAAAGGAAGCTGCTGTGATGCCATGGACAAAGCTCGACTTGTGTGATGTGATGGCCTCCCTCTTTCCACTCCCTCGCCATTCACAAAATGGAAAACTTTTGCTCAGGTTATAGGTATCTCCATTTCAATTCTGCACAAAAGAGTGCATATGTTCATCATCATGAATACCATTTCTGGAATTTAACAAAATCCAAACATTTTTTATGAGAGCACTGCACCACCACGACCACGACACTTCCAGCGTCAACGCAGCTAGGCAATTTGGACGTTCAAAAAAAAGACCATAAAGTTGAATTTTTATATAATCTTACAGTCGAAATAGGCATAAATTATGTCTGATGTAGATATGAGACAAGCATCACGTCCTGTCGCATCATTTACGGGCACAAAAAACGAGTAGCCAAATGGAATTTTCAAGGGTAGTAAATTAAATTCATACTGCCTCATTACTGGGAAAAAATACTCGTAAAAAGTGTTCCTTTTCGATGGAATCAGCATATATCTGCGATATAAAAAATAATATTTGCCATATATTCCTTATATGCATATATATTTGCTTATGAATTATTTTGTGGAGTGCCTATTTTTGTTATAAAAAATGTGATATCTTTGCTTTTTCAACTGATTGAATAAATCCTTTCGCAGGACTAAGGATCGGATGCGGTAGTGCTAAAATGCTATATATTCGAATTTATTCCCAGTTTACGGGTAATAATATTATGTCAGTCGAGAGTATTTATGTATGAATTGTAAAAATCGAGTGAAAAGGTCACACATGTCACTTTGCAACCTCGCAAAAACGAAAACGAGCCTCTGAGGAATACTTTTTAGCCAGGTCCTTTGCATATACATATATTCATTGTGTATAAATGTGTCATTGGTTCTATCATCTGCCACGTGATTCGGTTATGTAGTTTCCCGAATTTCTTGCTTTATCAACCAAAATAAAAGGAACCAACATTATTTTCACAGCATGTTATCCATCTATAATCACGTTTCCAGTCGTGTGCATCCTGTTTTGAAGTAAACATGAAAAATATGTCCATGCATGTCCATGCATTGCCTAGTACCGACTTCAATTCAATGCACCTCAGGGACAACGCAACGCTTCTAACCTTGTGACACTTTAGGCAAACAGAAACGTCGGATATCCAAACAAACTTTCAAGGCTTTGTTGCACAATTAGCGGATGAATAAAGTCAAAGATATCAGTGAATTCAATAAATACTCGATTTCAGATCCAGTTTTTTACCTCATCGATCATTTTTCTGTAAGGCTTAGCGCTTCGCAGAGACACGGTAATACCAACAGGCAAATCATTTCAACGATGCAAAAAAAGCAACAAAGTTTAACCGTTTTTTCTTCTGCGTTCCCATTTCCCATTACAGTTGTCATTTAGATTACAAAGGGTTGTTAGGAATGGTAATGAAAATTTGAGCAAGTGATAAGCACAACGTATTTTTTTAGCACGGCGAGTGACTATTGACTCTATTATGCATAGTGACGCATCTGTGCATTCATGCCGGATTGGGATGATATGAGTGCAGCGGTGATGACTATATAATGCTACAAATGATAATTGTCACAGTAGGTAGCTGGATTTGGAATTATGACGGCGGCCTGTCTGTCTGTCTACGAGTAAATGACTTTTAAATACCCTATCGTCTTTCAAGAAACGCGATTAGATTATGTGAAGTAAATATTGGGGAAAAGTCACACGTGGTTCATATAATGGGATCGGACGGAGGGTGTGATGAGTATATTACATGCCAATAACCTTAAATTGTCTTTGTTGTGTCGCGTTTCACGGCGTTTCCATTGACCCAGACGACGATAACGCTCGTGTTTCACTGTGCCGTCTGTTGTTGCGCCATGCAAACTGTCAATAAAGTCAGAGTTATAACCCACCTCCTCTATATTCCTATATGGTCGAGAAAGGTGAGTTGAGGAAGGCTCCATAAATTGCGGAAGAATTGCGGAAGTTAACCATTAAAAGTACAAATGTAAAATGCATATCTTAATAGGTAAGTAGTATCTTAGATGAGTAGTGAAAGACAATTTGACAAATGTGACATGCTTCGCAAATTATAGTTTCGTGTTACGGCACGCGTGGAATTAGGCTCCATCAACCTAACAGCTTGCCCCTTGACCAGTTGTAAATGAAGCAAAGATGAGGATGAAAAGCTAATAAATTAAGTGGATACCAGCAAAATGCGGTGGGGTGGTTATCGTGACGAAACGAAATGGCACCTAACTTAATGATAGTGCCAAATGCCAGGTTTAGCTTAAATTAAATGTCAGTTTTACGGACTACTAGACAGACTGACAGGACAGAAGGGTCTTAATAAGTGGTTTGTTTTGCTCCGCACTCGCTCTGCTAATAAAACTATTAAATGGGATTAGGATCGAGGATGACAATAAAAAACTTCAGAACTTCCTGAAGCAGTAAATGACGTAATAAAGGGGTTAGCATGACAGAGAGCTTGCTTAACAATTATGCAAAGATTTTGAAGATGGGAGTTCCATGTGTAATTTTAGAATTAAGTATAGAGTTTGGCTGTGTGCAAACAAGTAGTAGAAGTGCAGCGACAAGGCGATATATGGGAGAAGGTCACCTTTCCCGATTTAAACGTATTAGTTCTCTCCCCAACTCCCCATCTCAACTTATATAAACATGTTTTATAGGTATTCATTTACGAGCAAAGAAAATTTTCTCGCTTTTTTATTCATTCTATGCATTTTTGATGACGGCGAGGAGATATATAGTGCATTACACCTTTGAAAGAATGATAGAGACGAAGAAGCAGACAGAAAAAATCGGAGTTGAAGAGAAAGGATACTACGGTATGGTTTTGAAGATATATGCTGAGGTTTCCTCCTTGCCAATTTCAGTTTCTGCTCAACAAAGACTTTGTTTTATGAGAAACGATGAATGCGAATGGTATCAAAATTTTCCAGTTGGAAACAAAAGGAAAATGATTTAATTAAAATATGTATTTGGTGAATTTGTTGATAGCTTTGAATTTCTGATTATCTTTGTTATCCAGGAATTCACGAGCCCATCTCGTGAGGTGAGACGAATACATTTTACAATCCTACTTTATTGACAGCCATTCAACAAGTACAAAAAAGAAACAAGTTGTTATGAAGTTTGGCCATACAATTACTACTTTCTCATTCAGAAAGAAAATTGACTCTGGAGATGATGAAAAAATATGACACTAGATACTGGAGAGAGAGAGTCTTATCGACTGTTCGATCGGAGAATTTTTTTAGCACCTGGATCAGCAAATAAGTGCTCCGGCAAATAGCCTTCAACTCATAACTCGTAAATTCGTGGAAGTCTCGATAATATACCATCCCAGCTTCCCACCTGCACACATACTTTCATTCTCCGAAACATCCAGGGTGTTTAATTTGCCTGGCTTAGTAATAATGCTTTTACCTTAAATGTCCGCAACGTTTGATTAGAATTTTAGGTGGAAATCGTACATATCCCCCCGAGTGCAAATTTGTACTTGACCAACGCAACACGCATACCTAATATGGAATGGAATGTCGTTTTATATGACGAATGTATACATTCTGCACTGCTTCTGCTCCTTCTGCTCCGCTGACATAAATTGATAATTTGACCGTCATTCGACCTACATTACAACAAAGTTTCCTGCGGTATCACGCCTGACCACTCATACTCATGCAATAAAAAACATTGCAATTTAGGAGAAGTGGACGTGTCGTTCCATTTGTAAACGTAGCATGAGAAGGATTAAGAAATATATAATAATAATAATCTGCTGGCCAGTCACTTTTTTAATGCGCGAGCGAGAAGGGAGATGAGTGTTTTATGATGACTGGATAAGTAGGCTTATCGCTAGTTTAATCCACCTGATGAATGCTTCTCAGTTCTCAGTACTCATTTTAATGCTTCAAACATAGTTTACAACAAACAATTTAAGAATTTTATTGCATTGTAGACGTAGGAAGGGGAGCTTGGATAATAAACAACCTTTTAAAAATTCTTGTTGCTGAAACGAGGTTGTCATTTGATGAACTTGACCACTTCAAGTAATAACAATAATCCTTATTCATTTGTAAGTACATGGCGCATGGAATGGAAGCAGATGTAGAAGCCGGTCTTTTGTCAATTGTTTCAATTTGTGAAACACACGAATTATGAATTTTAACGAATGCAAAATGTATGCGTCTCCAACAGAAATTGACGGCTTCTCAAAGGCGCAAATGTTATGATATTATGAAACAAATCCGAAAAATCGAATCGCAAATAAATATACAATGCATAATTGAGAGGTTTTGATGGAAAGAGAAAGACGACTGCATAGCGTCGCGTCGGCATGATTTGTTTTTTTTTTTTGCATATTATGCTAACTTAAAATAATTGTTTTAAATAACATACTAACCGTTTTGAGTTATCCTGAACGTCTCGCCTCATGTCACCCACCCACCGCCACCTCGACTATGGAACGCGTGATGATTTGAAAGTTGTCGTTGTCTCCAAGAAGCACCGCCGACGCCGACAACCATTCTCATCCAGTGCTCAACCCGATATTTCACTGGCACAGGGAAAGATGTTGCTCTTGCGCTTGCGTGTCACCCTTTTCAGCAAAAAAGAAATCCTCCAGGTAGAAAAAAATACTCTAATTAAATTCAAATGAAACAGAAATCGTATAAAATGAGCGAATGTCTCTCAGCTTCTCAGAATGTCAAACACGACAAACAACCCTGAACGCCCTGAGCGAAACTGTTTGTTTTACATATTATGTCCAAGAGTAAGTGTATTAAGAGCAAGATACCAAAGCTGCTTGCTTTTATTCGACTGAAGTTTAAAAAAATGATAATGAACATGCCTAACGCATATATATATCCATGCAATATATTATCTCACTCTTCGTCAGTCAGTGTTAACGTATATTCATTGCAGAGCTGTTGGGGTGCGTCTATCTAAAAAAAAATCTTTCTAGTCTCAAGTTTAAATATATCGGAATCGGATTGGAATGGCTATAACGAGAACATGGTGATAATATAATATATATTTATTTACCTATACTGCTCTTGTTAATATATTATCACATGTCATTCCAGTATTATCCCACCTTTCCGAGTAATAAAAGGCCTAATTTGTGCATTTAATCGATTATGTTTATTGTAAACTATAATAAATAAGCCTACATGATACACATGCTCATAATATTTGACTGGGTTTGGTTGGGTTTTGGATGCTTTTTGCTTACCTATGAAAAATTCTTTCCGTAAATCTCTCCAATCTCGTCGTCGTCCTGTTATGCTGTACTGTATCACTGTATGTAAATGATGTGGTATTCACATTCACGTAATGTAATCAATCAAACACCAAATCAAGTTTAGTTGGTGCATCAATGTGTGTTTATATATATCGCTTTTGGTGATAAAATTGGGAATGATGATGATGGCGAAAGGAGTCAAGGTAATCCTTATTCGCTCGTTATCCGTGTCTGTCAGCCGAGTGAAACTGTTTTACAATTTTTTTTCATGCAGCAAAGTTGTGCGCACAGATAATCATGTTATTCAGCGGGGGAAAGGGTTTTTTCGTTGCAATCCCAGAGCTGAAAGTGATCTTTGTCACAGAAAAATCTCCAAATAATAGTGTCATTAGGGAAACTGCGCTTAATCGCAATTAATTTACGGCTTCATTGAAATGAGTCTGACGTGACGATGACGGGATGACGGTGTTTTCATAAGAGCGAGCGAACAACACGGTGTAATAATAATAATCATATAAGTTGTATGAGTGCTACACAGATTTCCCGTACAGTAAAACACAGTAGTGTGTGCAGTTACATATATTATATTATGTTTCCTACTTGTAACAACTTGTGTCGACTACTCACTGTTGATGCTGATTCTGTCGTCCTTTTTTACGCTAAATGTCACAAATGTCATGTGGGGCCAGGTACACTGATAACTTGTCAAACTTCACCTTAGTGGATTAAAAAGTCACAAGTGCAGGATGCGCAAAAATGTCTCCATAATTTTAGACCATGTTTTCAAGCAACATGTCAGGCTGTCATTTAGTTTTTCTTTGAAGGTCACCCGCAGAAAGTGTTCACTTCCTTTTCACCACCAACAATTTTGGAACCATAATGAGTCAAACTGGAGCAAGTTTTGTCTGGATCATGAATCCAAATAGTGTTTCCAGTGGATTAGCGTCGTGGTTTGAAGTTGTCACTCGTTTTGAACCGAAAAAATTTCACAGATTAAATGTGCTTTTCCACATTGACAGATTGTTCTGATATCACTACCATCTTTTCCCATTTACAATAGCCCATGGTTTACAACTACTACTACTACTACACTTTTGCACTTGGGACATGTATAACAAACAGCAGCAGAGTAGTAGTATCACTTCTTGGTGTTGTAAAAGGTGATCCTGCATGAGTGCAGCCTTTACTCTACATAATATGCATAGTGCTGTTGTTGCAAGGCTAACAGACATGCATATTATGGGAGAGAAGAGCGAGAGAGTAGAGGAGAGGAGTGAGCAAGAGCAATATTAGATTTTTTGAAGGGCAAACCGGGGATATTCCAGAAGTGGTGGATATAGTCAGTCATCATGCCATACACATATGGAATGGAAGCTAGCAACTGCAGCAGCCAACTCTCACACTTCATACATTAGTCTCATGTTATATATATAGCACCAGCAGCTCATATGGTGCTTTATATGAGCGCGATAGAAACAGTTCTTTTCAGGTATATATATTACCTATTCCCTGTATCATCGGTTTGGTCGTGGTGGTGGTGGGCATATTATTATTTGTTATATCCTTCAACAACAAGTTTCGTAGCTGTTGCTTGTTCTAAAAGACCTGCTCGGCTCCAATGTGTTATTGTGCACAATCCAATGTGCACCAAACGCCAATACTCTGACTTCACTGCACATCCCTCTCAAGTGTACGATTATTGACGAGCGATATATTCGGCTTTTAGATTAATTCCTGTCAGATTCCTAACTTTCCACTCTGCTTTTATAGCAAATACTAATAGTAGTTTATCGGTTCCGACCGAGTTAGAAATTGATGTACAGAAATATTACAATCTCTCTTTTCACACTTCAACCACGTCATATATTACTTACGAGTACGAGGGCTTGCTCACTTGCTTCTAGACATCCATAAAACCAAGATCGCATTACGGGGATTATTGGACGGAGGTAGCGGAGAGAGATGGAAATGGGGAAAATATGATCCCTACAAAACACCCACCCTTTAGGCTTGTCTATAGGCAACCAATTTTGTGATTTAAGGATCTCCGAATTTGATTCAAGGTTTTCGGAGAATCTTTTACATACGTTATAAACTCATCCAATATTGAACCCATACGAATACATATGCCGACACGCTAATTAGTTCAATATTGTTATGAAAGTTGCGAATTTACAAAATACGCATTGCTTTATCTTAATTAGCTCCAGCATTGTTGTGTTCAGAGGGACTAAAATTCATAGTTTTTCACTTAATATTCAATTAGCATTGAGCCCTTCTGCCGTCCTTTGTTTACTTCTGTTCTGATACTTTCCAGTGTCTTGATTTGCAAAAACAACGTTGTCATATGAAGAATTAAGAGCTTAAATCGACATTTGCACACCCATCACGTAGGGATTATAGTCGGAGGTGATGATACCCATGTCGACCTATGCTATGCAATATACTTTCCTTTGATATTGGTCTATGTATGTACGCACAGCTGCACAACCGCAAACCGCAAGACAAACTGCATACATATAGCATTGCTTGTAAAAAACAAGATGTAGGAATTCGGATGTTTTTATTTTGTTTCCACTTGCTTTCCTTCAATGTACCTATATGCTTCAATTCATGTCTAGACTCAAAACTCCAATGGTATTATTCACTAATTCAGTAAATGCAATCAGGAGAATTTAACTATTATACGTTTGATCATGCCGATCATGATGAACATGTCATGTATAAAGTAAGAAAATGGAAATAGTTTTCATTAAATATCAATCAATACACCACGGACAAGGTGATTTTATTCGGGTAAGGAATTATTTTGTTCTACACATTGCGCTTTAAAAATGGTTTACGAAACTGAAACATAAAGTCTGACATTAGCATAATATAATCCACGAGTGCTTAAGGATTCTAGAATCGCTCCGAGTGTGCAATACAAGAAATGTTACCTCTGTCTGTATGAAATGAAGAGGTTGCTTTATTTTTCCAATCTTGCTTTGCTTGACGTGATACTTACCTAAGTCGTGGTATGATACATACATGACATGGCAGAGCCCCGATGGTTTCAGTAAACAAAGGGTATATATTAAGACTGCTAAATCCGGACTGTGACAGAAGAAGAGAAATGAAATGAAGTCGGGCAAATGTCAAGTCATAACATGCACAGTAGAATCGTAGAATGTCACGGCAGACAACTCTTGATCCAGCTTTTAGTGCATGCAGATCCAATGCATGAAACTGGAATAATGGTCACAAACGCGTCTGTACAAATTCAGGGAATTTAGTTAAAGCTATACATATAAGTATTTAGCCTTCCTTTGCGTTTATACAAATGCGATTTTCTCAAGCATCATAATGAAAGGAGAGTTAAGTCTGATTTTTACAATTGGGTTTCCTCTCCTTGCTATAAATAACAATATAAGACATTTCTGCCCCACCTTCTCTCGCTTCGGCGTACTTTGTTCTATATCCATCTCGGCTTGGCCATTTCTAAATTAGAAAAAAGCTTAACGAATAAAATCAGAATACAACCTGTTTGTTAGTCTGCCTGTTCGCAGGAAAAAAATATTATATCCACAAAGTGAACATTTTGACAGTACACATACATGTAGGCCACCTCACCTCCAGTCGACGGCCCCCCAGTCGACACGGATCTACTTATCTATCATACATTGTTATCTATTACTACCTACCCCTCTCTCTCTCTCTCTCTCTCTCAGGAGTTCGTATTGATCAATTGATAACGTTGATGTAGTACGTAATCGTAGGGGTACTAATAGATAACGGTGTACTTATAGATAGCGAGGTAGTAACAGTAGTAAGTAATAGATAAGAAAGTAGAAGAAATCGACGCCAAGATCCGCGCTGACCTCCAATCGATACCGTACTCAACAACCCCTTACCAAAAGGTGTCGACTGTC
>JAANSN010001266.1:0-36185 GCA_036850665.1 Dicranocentrus wangi | reverse complement strand
TTGTTGTGTTCCTCCATCCCACACGACATTTTTAATCAGCCAGAGAACACCACCACTCTACAAACGGTTTCTAATTTCATTACATTTTCCTTTATCAACATTTGGAGGCACTTTGCGTATGGCATGGGATCATGGGATGGATGTTGAGGGGATTCCACTTGCTGGATTTTCCGACGAAACACACACACACACACACACACACACAAAATGTCTGTGAGCCAAAGTGCTTCCGTAATTGTAGATCTTTCGCAGAACCTCTCTCCTCCTCCTCCTCCTCCTGCCTTTGCCTTTTTCCACAAGTAGAAAAAAAGGAAGGATTGGTGGAAAAGGAGCAAAACTCTGGCTCTTTTACGCAATTTTTTTCTTCTTTTTTTGCTCTACATACGTAGGTACGTCCGTCTATATTGAGCAACCGATCCCGAATTGTATCAAAGAAACAATGGTGGTACATAATATATGGAAGCAAACCGCCATTCGCCCTCCTTTCATTTTCGTTGCAAAAAAAACCCAAAAAAATAAAACAAAACGGCAACTCTGTTTGATTTCTCGGGATATGTTCCTCCTCCTTATTTACCCTCTCATCGTATTAAATTATATATATATGTGTATGTCAGTTTAACCTGGTCTCTCCTCCGCTTACGCCGTTGTGAATTGTATAATATATGTACAGAAATTCGCTTTTGAAATAGGAAGATATATAAATTTCCAAGAGGGATTTGTTTTTCGCCTATGAGAAAGGGATCACATTTAGCTCTAGCTAGAGAAAATTGTATTTTCTAACCGCACTTATCCTCCTCCTCCTCCTCCTCGCGCAAACCCTTCCTTCCTCCTTTTATTCTCCGCGTAACAAAAGAAGTGGAGCAGAGCAGATGGGTAGGCAGCAGGCAGGCAGGCATGCATATATACTCACTCCACTCAAGGCATTGTATACCTTGTGTGTGGTGGTGGTGGGGGGGGAGGGGAGAGAAAGCAGTTGGAAAAAGTCAGAATGAGATTTTCCTTCCATTTCAGTCAGAGAGAGAGAGAGAGAGTGAAAATCGTTTAAAAAGAATTTTCAGCCTGCTAAAAAATATTCTCTTGGAGACTATGAATGTTTTTGTGTGCAAGTTGGATGGGGAATGAATGTGTGTATGTGTGTGTGTGTGCTGCTGGTGGAAAATCTCCTGCCTGCCTACCTTCATGGTGGATGCGCGAGGATCATGGAACAATTTGAGGTTTTTCGGGGAAATAAGTATATATTTCACATATGGTTGAGTGAAGTTTTTTTGTGAAGGGAGGAAAAGGGCCCTGGCTGCTGCTGCCGAAAACAGGGAAATGTCTGGAGGAAAAGGGGAAAGCTAACGGGAAAAGATTGAAGAATAATTGGACAAGCAGTGGAGGAGAAAAGGAGGGGATGTGCACAATTTTTAACGATATGCCAAGGAAACCGAGAGAGCGAACCCTGTCAAAATATGATTTTCTGGAAATGTGGTCCTTAATCACCTAACAATTACAGGGAGGGAGGGAGGGAGGGGGTGGTTTGGGTTCCCCAGAGCGGAGAGAGAGAGAGAGAGAAAAGCGCGTATCAATGCGTGAAGGGAATTAGAATATTATTAGAAATGGGGGTAAAGTAAAAGAATGAGAATAAATTAGACCTGTGATTACTACTCCTAAAAAATCAGATAAGAAGATTTCATTTTTGGATGTTTAGAAATGGTTGGTGGAAAAATGTGGCCAATTTTTGTGTACAAATTTGCCAGTCCCCTCATTTGCATACCATTTATGACCCCACCGCTGCTATTATTTCGAAACAATATTCCAAACAAAGATTGCGTTTTTTGTTTAGGTATAATATATCCCAACCGGGTTTCCCCTTTCCTCTCTAGACTTGCCTTGCCCTAATTTCGTGTGTTGTTGTGAAGTAAACAAGAGCAGCAGCCTTTTTTCCATAATATTCCACACGGACGAGGGATTCAGCTGACATGGGAAAATACGCGGAAAAGTGAAACTAAATTGCCAACCTCAACTACTTCAACTTGTGTGATAACTTACATGGAGGGAAAGTGAAAGTGGTGGTGGTGATGCTGATGGTGGCGGCGGCGGTGGCAAGGCAAGCCTCTTGCGAGAGAAATATAATATATAATGCAATCCCAAGAAGGAAAGAATTTCCAAATTTCCTTCTCCATTTCTCTCTGTGCCGCCGCCACCGCCGTGAAACCGTCCTCGTCCTCGTTGAGCATCTCACGAGTGGGAAAGGAGAAAAAGGGAAAGTGACACGCTATCCCTTCCGCCACCACCACCACCACCACGCCACAAAACCAGCCAGAAACTTATACTCTCCTCGGCTCTCAAGATTGCTTATTATTGGTGAAATAATGGCAAACAACAGAGGAGGAGGGAAAGGAAAAACGGGGACGGAGGAAATATAGAGTGGAAACTCAAATCCTTGGTCAGATGAATCCTTTCACATACGCTGCACACCAAAATAGAAAAGAAGGGAAAACGGAGAAGAGGAGGAAGACGAAGAGAGCGAGAGAGAGACGAAAAAAACATGAGCTCCAAAAAGATTTTGTTTCAGACACATTATTAGCTCTTTATCAGCCTCTCTCTCTCTCTCTCTCTTTATATATATATGCCCTTTTTCTGACTCTTTTCGGTTGCATGACGGAGCGGAGGGGGGAACACCTCGTTTTGGGTATAGATCAATCGGAAGCACATGTGTGCTGGGTATTCTGCAGAGACATTCTGTTACTCCCTGTACTACGCTACTCTCGAGAGCAGAGAAGAAAAAAATATGCTATGGTAAATCCTCTTCCCTTTCATCGTCTCTCGCTCTCTCTCCTTCTCAGAAAGTTGACTTTTTTTCCTATTCTCGACAAAAAAGGAGAAGGAGAAAAAAAATGCAGTTTTGTGTGTACATTCATATAAAGCGTGCTCGTGTAGCCGCCGCCGTGTAAACTGACTCTTTTTTTGGACAAGACGCTATATTGGAGGGGTTAATGGAGGAAATCAAGGTACATATGTTCCAAGTCGACGTCGAAGAATATTTTCCATTGAAGGTCCTCCCAGGTCGGGAAAAGGTCAAAGTTTGAATCTTATTGGAAGCCATAGGAGCAGCCCGGCTTATTTGTCCCCCTCTGTCTTAAAACCCAGAACACGCTCGCTCCTTTAGCTTTTTCCAAGTACAGGAATCAAATTGCTTTGCACTACTTGTTACCTTAACGGGGGAATGAAAAATATATGTAGAGGTGAGCTAACAAGTAAAATCCTTTCATGTTGGACGGCAGCAGGTTATTATCATTCGGACACAAGGTCTAACATACTTTTACATGCATCCATTTGACTTATTTGACTTCAAAATTGGGATTTGCTCGCTAAAAACGGACTTGAAAAATGCAAAAGATAATGATGATGATGATGCACTGCTCTCATTAAAAACTCATTGTAGACAGACAGTGGGAAGGGAAAGTAAATTTTGACAAAAAAAAGTAATTTATCAGCAGTTTCACAACATTCTGTAAATTAAACTAAACTATTTTTGGTTATAACTCTTGTGCAGCAGCGCATTATATTATTTCCGCTCAAACCCTCTCCTCCAATTTTTCATAGGGACCAAAACCAAAAGTACATTGACACTTTTCATTTTCACAACCACCGAGTTCCTGACGCAAGTTGATATTTTCTTTTTTGTCTCCTCTCTCTCTCAAGCCTAATAAAATCACTCGAACTCGTGTTGTCGTTTGTCGTCGTCGTCGTCTCCTGAAAAAGTTGAGAGCACACATATATTGCGGCATCCTCCTATTTTTATTTTATTTTGTAGTAGTAGTTGTTTGTGTTTTGTCAGGATGATGGGAATAGGCGCAACTAGACTGTGAGGCTCCTTTAATCTACTTAAAAAGGAAATGGTAATGGGAATCAGGGATTCCATGGAAAAGGACACTCGGTGAGCCGGTGGTGGTGGTGGAGGTGGTCGTGAATGGGATGGTGGGAATGGAGCGCAAAAGTCAAAATTACTTTCTAATTTGCCTTTAATTAATATCTAATTATAGAGGAGAGAGAGGAGGCCTCCATTCTCAAACCTGGCGTCGTACACCACCACCACCAACCAACCATCTATTCTATAAATATAAAGTTGACTTTGGTGCCGGGGAATGGAGAAAAGTAGAATAATAATAAAACTGGGGAGGAGAAACGAAACCGCACTTGGGTATTATACACCAGAGAAGAGTGAGTGAGAAATGGTATACAGTCACAAACCAACCAACCAACGGAGGCTCAAATTTATTTCAAAAGAAAATATTTGCGAGGAGGATGGGATGGATGTTGAGAATGTTGTTTGCTCTGTTGTTCAGTTTTGTTTACAGTTTCTCATAACCGTCGTCGTCGTCGTCGTCGTCGGTCGACGTTATTATCAGAGAGAGGGCTGATATTCGAGACACAAAATTAGAGATATATTATATATACCTACCTATACCTGTTGACATGATGATGAGCACATATTGGTTGGATGGAGTTTTCTCAGAATATCAACAAAAATATAATGCCATTTCGGTTCGAGTGGTACGGAAGCGGGGTCGGTGGTGGTAGTAGTAATGCCTCCTCTAATTTTTTAACATCATTATAATTCACCGTCTCGCTCACTCATTACAAAACGGGAAGGGTAGGAATTATGTGTATCAGCCTCCTCATTTTCTCCCTGCTAATTGTAAGTTGCCAGTTGAGCGAGGAGAATACACTTGAAGAAGGAGCTGGCTGATTGCTTTAAAGAGGAGTGTGGGCGGAGGAGGAGGAGTGAATTTAATTCTGGGCTCAATTACACACTACTTGTAGTATGGATGGATGGAGATGAGGTTGAGACAACCCGAATCATCACTCTGTGCTGGATGAAAGCAAAAGAAATGTTGTTTTGCAATGCAAGATGATGATGATGATCATGTAGACTATAAATATGAAGTAAACTTCTTGATTTCACAGTTCAGTTTTAGCTAACATCTCGGCCAAGACGCAGCTAAATTGTCCTCGACTTGACTATATTGGTTTGTCCCTTATCTTAACGCGATAAAACGTCGCCATTTTTATAATATTTGTGTGGAAATTTGAGCAGACGCTGACTCACGACGTGATGATCTACATAATCAGTTTTCGCGTATCAGTATACAATGCACACAGACTCGTCACCACCTCCACCTTCAACCTTTTGCCAGAGTTCTCCAGGCTAAAACAACGGAAGGTGTTGTAGTCATCGTGGTGTCCTAACCAAATTTGTTTTAACACAATTTTAAGCTTTTGAAACATGTGAAACAGGATCACCCACACATTCCCTTTTATTCAATGGGAAGTCCTCACCACCTTCATTTTATTTTCATTCGAGAGAGAGAGAGAGAGAGAGAGAGAGAGAAAAGGTTGCACCAACGGAGAAATTAAAGTTTAAATGCGGTGGAGGTTGCCTATATCTATTTGCTCATAACAACAATGTTTATGACAATGAGCCGCGCCGCAATGCTAGTTTCGTTGTAAGCACACATGTCAACCTAAATAATATATACGAGGAGAGAGAGAGAGAAAGTGGGGGGGGGCTCCAGCCGGGGAAATTTTTGGGGCCAAGTCTCATCCCATCTCCCATCCCTCCCATTGTTTTCACACGCTCCAGGTGAATCGATAGTAGGCAGCTTTTATGATGGTGTTTTGCAAGTCGCAAAGGAACTAATGAAACTAATTACTAGCCCACTTTCTGACTTCACTCCAAAAATTTCACTTTGCAAAAGCCGGGTTGAGTTTGGTTGGGCTCCCTCCCCGTAAAAGTAATGGTAACATATCCCTCTGGGAAAGGCAATTATAGTACGCACGAATAAAATGTCTCTCTCTCTCGCTCTCTCTCATTCCACCTCTGTCTACCACCCAACGTCACATTAGCTATAAAAATATATAAAACCTTAGTTCCACCAACGCAACGCAACAACCCCAACCATTCCAATAACCTTTTCATCAGAGAGTTAGTTAGTAGTGGTGGTGGTGTAGTTTGCTAATAGGAACAGTGTTCCTTTTTCCGGGGGGGAAAAGTTAAAAGGGGAGAAAAGGCGAGCGCGGAAGTATATATAGCTCCACTTTGACATGACAACTTGTGAAAACAATGCCCGAATTGGGAAACAATCCAACGAAATAGTTAAAATTAGGGGAGCACCAAACAAAATGAGCCGTAGGGCATATGGCGGAGCGAATGAGTGAGCGAACAAAAAAGGGGGAAAAAAGTTTTGGTCTCCTCCATAATATCACTTATTTTTTTGTTCATTTTGCGTTATAGTCCATTTCCATTTCGCACTGCGTGTGTGTGTGTGTGTGTGTGTGTGTGTGTGTGTATGTGCGAGTCGTCATTTCGAGAGAGGCGAGAGCCAACACAAAGTATAGTATAGTTAGTTTATTTTTTCCAGCCAGCCTGGAAAATGCGTACTATCCGCGCGTCACTCCCGACGACTCCGACTCCTCTCTCCATCCCTCCAACAAACGCGTACAATATATATAAGTAGGGGAAAGGGAAATAAGACAGTGAATGAGGATGGCGACAAGGCGGAAAGAGGAGGAAAAAGGAAAAGGAAGTTGGAGATTGGACGATAGATGAACCTTTTCCGTAGAGCCCGAAAATTGTTATTTTAAGAAATGTGACAATTTTTTTGTTCTTTTTTTTTGAGTTATACAATTGTTTTCATTCCATTTTTCCCAGTGTACTGTCTGACTAATATACAGAGAGAGAGAGAGAAGACAATTTGAGCCATCCATGCGTAGCGAGGTATTATAAGAGGAGGAGAAAACGAAGAAGAAAAAACTACTGGTTTTCTTTTTTGAAATGAGCCTCAACTGCTGCTCCTTCTGGAGGAGGGGGAGGGGGACGGGGAGGAGGAAACATGCAATGATCTAAACACAAAGAGGAGGCGACGGAGACACAAAAAAGGGGAATAATAAATGTTAGCACAATCCTCATGTTTATAGGAAACGGACTAAATGGTACTACTATTCCCTCCAGTAGTACCTTTTCTTCTCTCTCTCTCGGCGAGGAGAGGAGAGGAGAGGAGACGCGAAATGAAGACGTTGTGGCAAAGAAAGGAAACGTCTGTTACATTTTTGTCACAATGGGACTACCACAACTGGGGCTCGCCTTCTTGTGTGATGCTATTCCTCTCCTCCGACGATGACGGCATTGTATTTTTATTGTTATTACGTATTATTGTCGCTGTTGAATCATCATCATCATCCATATCGCGTATGATCCGCTTCCTGTTTTGATGTGATCTGCGTCTCCTGCTGCTGCTGCTGTCTGTCTGTCGCTTTGCTCCTCTGTGAGAGTCGTCGTTGGAAATAAAAAAGAAGGAGAGAGAGGAGGAAAGGTCCTTTTTTGTATCCTGCCTTTTTTTCGAAGAGACGGACGACGGCTCGTTAAGATGAGGTTTTGTGGGGCGGGCTTTTGGTGGAGGAAATATGTGGGAAGCTTGTCATTAAAACAAATAATCCATTTATCTCGAATGGAGTGAGCAAGCAAGGGCGGCGGTGGTGGTGGTGGCGGCGGCCTTGCTATCAAAGTGCTGCTCCTCACTGTCCACTTACTTGGCAAATTGAACTTTTGTGTGGGCATCTGCGGGCATCATGATGATGATGATGATGATGATGATGATGATTTCTGGAAAAAGCTGGCCCCGGTTGATGCTCTTTCACAGAGTTCTAGTTGGTGTAATAATGTGATTTGTTTTAGCTGTTTGTTGCTATATATCTCTTGTTATATATATATTTGGGGTTTTTTGGTGGATTATTTCCTGATAAAACATTGTTTTTATTTCTCTCCGTTTGTTTTTTAACTTTCAGTGTCTGACCAAATGGGATTAGACTAGAGAGACCAGAGAGGGAGAGAGAGAGAGAGAGAGTGAAAAAAAATAATGTCGGGGGGCATGGAGCGTCCAGGAAGTCAATACTGCCCGGAGGACACGGAGTTTTCCCTTCCTGAGGGAGTCGACTTGGTGGGAGTGGAGAGCAGTAGAAACAAGCCGGTCCAGTACCAGCGGAAAAAACCACCATCATGGAAGGCCGCTGTGAAGCTGGTCGTTATTAATCTATTTGTTTGCGTTCTCGTCCTTGGCTACGCTCTAATCGGCTCTTTCGTTTTTCTGGCATTGGAAAATCATCGAAATGTGGGTGGTTCTGGCATCCAAGTTTCCGCCAGCATGTCTCCCGTTCGACGCGGAACAAATCTGACCACTGCGATACTCAACAGCTTACAAGCGGATCAGATCCAACAGCTCAGGAATGACACGGTGCGGAACATTTGGGACATTACCCTCAACATGAACATTCTCTACCCGGACAACTGGACCAAAATGACTTCGGAGGAAGTTGGAAACTTTCAGCGATTCCTTGTCGAGCGGATTGTGACCGTGGTGGAGAACGCAACAGTACAAGAGGTCCCTTACCCGTGGAACTTTCCTCGTGCGTTCCTCTTCGCCTTGACCACGCTAACAACGATCGGTATGGGAACGAATTCGTAATATACTTTTTTTTTCTTTCTTTTATATATATGCATATCACATTTTATACACATGGATATTATTTCTCTCATTCCACACTCCTCTCCTCCCATCGTCTGCATCGGGTGGAGAGGAAAATGAGCCCGACTCCCTTGTGTATAAAAAAAACCAAGCTAAAAAAGTCTGCCGATCCAGATTCTAGGGAAAAATATTTGGTTCGTAGTGATTGTGCATACATGCGTAGCCGGCGTGTGTGTGTGTGGTGGTGGTGTGAAGGCATGTCGTGCAATCCTGGCGGCCCTCAGGAACCACCACTACTTACTACTAACTACTCCACACAGTCCTTCCTATTACATATATCAGCCACACACACACACACATGTTAACCATGTACAATTTGTTCATAACGACTGCATTATATGGGAGTAACGAACGGAGGGATNCACACACACACACATGTTAACCATGTACAATTTGTTCATAACGACTGCATTATATGGGAGTAACGAACGGAGGGATGGGTGGAGGGGAAAAGCAGAAAGTGAAAGTAAATTGAAATAGTTACTTGAGGAATTTTCTCCTCCCAAAAACTGGAACATCCTAAATGGTTTGAAAGGGTGATGGTGTGGTAGTAGTAGTGGTGCATCCTCTACTTTTCCTCTTCGTCTTCTTCTCCTCCGCCATCGCCGCTGCCGATAGATAAACTTTTTGCTTAAGGGACTTTTTTACGACTCATTACGACTCTTGATACGGTTACGGACTGCTCCTTTCTCAGAAAGATTTTATGTACCGAGAGATCAAGGCTTGCTTGTGGCGAAGTAGAGAAGTAGAAGAGAGAGAGTAAGAGTCGAGTAAGGAGATTCCTATCGTTTTGCGAGATGGATGAAGGCGGATAAAAGGAATTTCTTCCTTTATATACTTGTTTAAAATCGTTATGCCTTCTGATGAGATGAGCAACTTGAAGAGCCCAATCCGCCGCCATTGCCATCATCATGGTCCGCGCAGCATTCACTATCTTTTTTTATTGTCTTATTTCATAATCCTATATGGTGGCTGGCTGCATCATCGGGCATCAGGCCGGTGGTCGGGAGTGGTACCGTGCGTCGTTGCCTTTGCCTACACTCCCCACTCCACCACCACCACCTCCACCTCCACTTCCACTACTACTCCCCAACCCGCTCACTTTTTTTTCGCTCTGCTTATCGTTGATTAAATATGTAGTTTTATGGGGTGGTTTGTTCATTTCATTACTTTCCGCTCTGTTCTTCGATGAATAAACCCAGTTTACAAGAAGTTATGTAGTCCGACCGACCGACCGACCCACCGGAGCGGTGTGGAGTGGAGTGGAGTCGAGTGGAGGTGGAAGAGCAAGTGGAATTTTCGGAATTCCACTTTCACCAAAACCATTCATTTCAGCCTGTAAATTTGATGTCTATTTAGAGGTAAAGAAAAAATATACTGACTGACTGAGGAGCTTAGAGAGAGAGAGTTCCCTTTTATTACCTTCTTTTTTAAATGAAAAACTGAAAATTAAGTTTCTTTATTATGATTCATTATTTTGGAATTAAGGAGCTGTAAAAGGGAACACGACTCAAATGGCTGGGAGCTTGCTGGAAGCCCATAAACACGAAAAAAGTAACAATGGGAATACTTGTGGAACATTACATGTGTGCATGCATATCAAACTTGATAACTAATCAAGTTTGGTCGGGCTACATGATTATTAGCCATTTGCTGCGGAACAATATTCTCATGGCAAATATTACATATTTGAAGTTGGGGGCAGATGATTACTTCATATTTACCGTCGAGATGCAACCATCATCATTTCAAGGATTTTTATAACAATTTCAATATGCTGGCATTAAGTATTTTGTTGGGGAATGATTTGAAGGAGAATTAAAACTGGTACAGTTTCGTGTCTTAAAACGTCAAGTCCCCCATATAAAGTTGATGACAAGTCTCATGAAATTGGTACGAGCAAGAAGCTTTGGTGTACGTACGTACGTGAGACCCAAGTGTGAGTTGCAACATGGATTAGAAGAGCCGCCACACCCCCCAGCTTCAGCTAATCCGGTCATTTTGCTAAAAGCACTGGGATTATTGTAGAAAATGGATCGAAAAGTAGTGGTATATACCTATGCGTAATTAAGTATTACGGCTTCATGTTGTTTTCCAAGTGGTTTGAGAGTCCTTCATTGAAGCAATGAAGCACCATGGGCAGCTTCCTTCAACCTGCAAATATTCGGCACGGGAAAACTCATTCTCAAAAAAATCCTTTACAATATTAATCAGATTAGCGTTAGCAGATGAATTCTATACCAATTTTGCTTCATTTTTTTTCGTCTTCCAAAAATAAACTGATGATTACTTTTTTGGACAAAGAATTCACCCCATCCACTTTGAACGTGTTAGATGGAAGCATCTCTCTCTCTCTCTCTCTCTCTTTCGGTTCCTCCATTTGGAGATCTCATCTCTCTCCCAAGTTCTTCCTTCACAGTCCCCTTCTGAAAAGAAAACAAAAGAGACAATCCTCTCTGGAAATTACCTGCTTTAATATTTATCCACTTTATTAAATCTTCAGTCTCCAGTCCACTGCTTTTTAGCTGGCACACACACACACACTCTCTCTCTCTCTTTCTCTCTCATCTGCTATGGGAACAACCCAACAACCAGAGGAACACGACGATTTTCTCAATCTCAACTTTGACCTTTTTCCCCGAGTTAGCCTCAATAGCCTCAAATTCCTAGAGAGAGAGAGAGAGAGAGAAGAGGAGAGGAGGGCAGCTTTGACACAAATTATGCACTCAAAGGCACGTACTCAACTTGCAAATTTCATTTACAGAGTAAACGTCTAAGGTTAATTGTGATGGTGGATTTAGAGGTTCGGTCGGTGGCGGGGTGGGCCACTCTAATCCGGAGAGCAAAGAGAAATCAAGAAAGAAGAGAAAGAGAGAAGAGAGAGAGAGAGAGAGAGTAATGAATTTCAGTGTTCGCGTTCGTCGTCGTCCTTGTTTCACCAAGAGAAAAAAAAAGATGTTTTTCAACCTAGACCTGCTGCTGCTGCATGTACCACCGGAACGAAACCCGTCTGCAAGGGAGATACGTATAAAAATTCATTGCTGTTTTTTTCCTTCCCTGATTCTTCTTACAACAGCAACGAAACACTTTTTTTTCGTTTAGATTGTCCTCTTTTTCATTGATTCTTGATTCTCCCTTCTTTCTCGTTATATATTTTTTTTTGTTCTGCTGATGATGATACTACTACCAGTCCCCTTTTCCCTTCGAATTCAAACCCCGTTTTCCCTTCCCTTCTCTTCCCTTCCATCACCTTGATAAACATCAGATTTTTTTAGGATTCAATGACTGTTTCCTTTGTTTTCCTCCAAAAACGGTTTGGAGAGAAGAGAGAGAGAGAGCCAACGAAAGAATGGGTCTTCGTCGACAGAACAAGTCGATCGAGGAAAAAAAACAGAAAAAAAAGGAACCAGGGTAAAGACGAAAGACAAAGGAGAATATTTTTCTGCAAAAAAGGGCAAACGACAGAGAGAGCGAGAGAGAGTAAGAAGGAAATAATATAAATAGTATAGTTTTGTGATAGTGCAGCTGTGATAAAAGTCTCTTTTTTTCTGGGCTCGCTTTTCCGACAAAACACAAGGACCCGGACAATGTGTCCGGGTTCCGTTTCCCTATACCCTTGGCCCTAGTTTGCCCAAAGCCAGCCGTTAAAACAGAGAGAGTGGAGTGGAGTGGAGGAGGAGAGGAATTAGGTTGAAAATCTTGCTATCTCCTTTAATGTCCCTCCTCCGCCTATTGGCCATCATTATGTTCTTGTATACCCAGAAAAAATGTTATATCTACATGACAATGTCCTTTTCCGCCTCAGATTATGCCGCCATGGCATGCCATGCCATGCCATACCACTTGGAAGCCCTTCTTTCTTTTGCCTGCTTCCAAAACTTCCAGCAAGGTACACACACACACACACACACACACACTTTATATTAAAAATCAAGCTTGGGACTCGACTACTCCGGTTTTGGGTTCATGCAGCCTCCTCCAAAAGCCTATCACAAGTAATCCTTTTAGTTATTCTGGGAGCACACACACACTCATCGTCAGAGGGTATTATGGATCCCTTTTCCCTCTTTTTCTTGTACACGCGGAGGAATCTCCTCCTGGAGAAGGAGGAAAAAACACCAATATTATTACCTATGTAGAGATCTTGAGCTTTTTTCCGGTCTAAAATCTATACCAAAAAAGGCCTCTATATACTTACCTAACAAAACATATTATATTATATATATATTTGAGAGAAAGTTGTACATACTTTTTTTCTCTCTCCTCATATATATTCCTATTCCTATATACCCTTGTAGAGTACTTACAACTTGGGCTTCTCTTGGGTCAATTTTTTTTCTTCTTCTCCTCTTCTCTCGGTCGGGAACAAAAGGGAAAAGTGAAGACGAAGAAGAGCCGTCGTCGTCGTGTCTTCTTCTTTTCCCAACGAAACTTGTAAATTCCAACTGGTTCCTCTGATACAACCAAGAGAGAAGAGTCGGTAATAGGCTCATAAAATAGCACTAGCATTGATGCCACGACGGAGGAGCTCTGCTATATACTATGCTCTGGGTTCTCCCTACTTGTAAAAACTTGCAACATTGACTCTTGCAAACTTTTCACACATTTTACGGCTCCGGCTTTCTTTTTCTCTCTCTCTCTCTCTCTCTCCAAGTTTTTTTTGCTTCTTCTCCTCTCGATAAGAAAAAGAAAAAGGCTCCTCCGACACAATCTTTTAACTTGTGCATGATATCTGAGTGAGTGAGTGAGTGAGGATGTAGAAACGCGAGAGGAAAAAAAATAAAAAGATGGATATATACCGATGAAATGAGAAAGCGAGCACCTCATCCATACACACACTTTTTTGTGAGGCTTTTTTTGGTTCTCCACTTTTTGTTTAAAGACTGGCAGTTGAAAGCGAGTGTGAATTGAGTCAAAAAGAAAGAAATGATTAAATAAAAAGGGACCGGTGAGCACTTGTCATAATATCAACTTTTGCGTTTTATACCGAGGTTTCCGAAAAAATCGACATTTAAATAAAACAGGGCAGTCGTGTCGTATGGGATAATATCAAGTACCATCTTTATCTTATATATATTGCGAAAGACAAACTGGTTGGATGGAATTATTATTATTCCTAGGTTTTCCTTTCTTTTTCTTCCTGGAGGACGTGAGTTCCAAGTTGGAGCACCATACCATTCTCACCACCGCGCACCGACCGTCTTGTATCATTTTTATTATTATACCCACTGCTTTAAAATGAATACGTGTCTTGATGTTGTAATTCGTGTGAAAATAAGGGTCCTGGGAATTCTGGAAAAGTTGGCCTTGTCACTACCTTTTAACTTGAAAGTAAATCAGAGTCTGGGTTCATGTAAATGTAAGGATGAAAATGGGAAGACGGTACATGGGAATCTCCCCCAAACTCATTTCGACTATCATTTAACTAAATTTAATGGGCTTCTCCTACCTTCTTGATACATATATACATATATATACGTATATAGAAAAAATAATAGTAGTTCAGGTAGGTCCTCCTCCTTTGGGAAAAAACGGAGGCTGGTGGCGAGAAGACTTGATTTTCTTTTTAAAAAACCCCTTTGTGTCTTAGTTGGGGCGCAAGGACACTGGGATATATATATAGCGAGGAAAAAAGGGCCAATGACTCGCTGGGAAAGTTGAAAAAAGAAATCTGGGTGGAAGGAAAACTTGCTAGACATGGGTGTTTTTCTTGTAAAAACGAAATCTGATTATCCCAGAGAAAAGATGAGAGAGTGAAGCATAAACTATAAAGAAGTAGTGCTTTTATTTTCGCTAGACAACCTTGCATAATAGGTATATATAAACCTGGGAAATAACAAGGTGTCTTGCGTGAACAACACGACCAAAATATAATATGTAGATAAATTTCCCATCATTTTGGATGGAATGGAGCAGGGGTTCTACATGCTTACTTAGTTTTTAAAAATCAACCGTGTCCCCGTGATACACACCACTTGCAAAGAAAGAAGAGCAAAAAAATAGAAATGGGTTGATTTCAAAACATGTTGGCATGATGATGATGATGATGATGATGATGATGTTGATGATGTCAGCGTGGAGGTGAGGGAAAAGGGAAAGTTGGAGAATAATATGGAAAGTTTCTTGATGACATTTGGATATGAATGTACATACGGATGTATAATACTTAGATAGGGAGCGTGAGTAGTATAGTTTTTACACGCAGACATTATTCTCAGGATGGGTTGGCCATTTCGAGCTGTGCATCCTTGAAGTGTCTCTTAAGCGTTTCTCACCTCATTTACTTTCTTTAGTTATGATATTGTGCTAATGCCCTTTGCACTATGGCGTGAGGTGCTGATTTCACTTTTCGGTTCAAACTCAAACCAAGCAGCATAAGCAACTTGTTCTTTAGGTGGCACGAAGGTAGTAGTAGTCGAGGTGGGCGAATCTTTGTGTTCACTCAACCTCCATATCCAGATGAGTTGTGAAAGGAGGGCTTGAATTGTTTTTTTTTCCTTCGTATAGTTGAGTTGTAGCTTCGTTTTCGACGACGACGACGACGACGACGATGACGGTAACTGGTGGAGACGGGAAGGATATTTTGGGAAAATATGAGTCCTGCCGTGTTCCCTCATCTTTTCCCTTCGCCCTAGATTCCCTATTTTTATCCGTTGGAAGGATGAGGAGGAGGTGATGGTGGAAGTGGAAGACGCCACAGGATAAATTTCGGTTGGGTGGATGTTTTTCTAGGAAGAGTAGAGAGAGATGCAAAATATATAAGGAATGCGTGTTGGTTGATGTATATTACGGCCATTGTGAAGATGGCTTTTCTCCTCATCCTCATCCTCCTTCACAAGACAACACATTTTCCCGTTAATGTCGCACTTGTGTTGGGAATGTCTGCGGAGGTAAACAGAACGCGTGGGGAGACACATTTCATAGAGATTTGAATAAAATGGGGTGACACTTCTCTGTCATCATTCCCATTAAGTGGCACTTACTTGAGCTAGATCCCCGTCTTTTCTGAGAGACGTTCTTTATTTTGTTGCTCTTCCTGTTTCTTCGCCGCCACCGTCCCCGCCGCTAAGGAAGAAAAAGCGAAGGAGAGGATTTTCTGGAAAGGCAAATCTGAATGGACAGGAGTTGGCTCTCTCGTTGAAATGGAGGGTGACAGGAATGTTGTCGTGGTAGTGACACAGGTCGCTCGCCTCTCTGGCAGTTGAATGTGAATGTTTTCCACTACTACTACTTCTACTCTCCTCCTCCTCTCCTCTGCCGTCTGGTGGATTATGGAGGTGTATAGCTAAATAGGAGGGAGACAAAGATGGGAAATGATATGAGAGGGGATGAATGTACCTGTCCAAAAATTTTCTTTAATGCTTAGCCCCAGCTTTCTTCTTTGGTTTTCACGGATATTTCACAACCTCCTGCAAACTTGTTTGTGGCTCCGAATCCGGCCACACAAAATAATAATATATGGCACAATATAAAGTTGGTGGGGGTCGTTCGTTCGGTGGAATGTGTGTGGAGCAATGGGAAGGCTAGGGCCTATTTTTTTAGATACTCGAGAGAGAGAGAGAGAGAAAAAAAGTTGGCCAGAGTATGAACCCCAAAAAATCGCACTATTTCATCTCGACCTGCCAGCTGTCCTTAAAAGTCAAGATAGCTGTCTGATTCTTACTTTTACTAAATTCCTTAGCTGTATATACAGTGAATTGCACAAGCCCGTCAAGGGTTTTAGGCTGCAGTCGAGCGGGTTCAGCAAGGAAATGCTTACTTATAATTTCACCTGACCTACATACTTTCTCGGTTGAAAGGGTGCAGACAAGGGAGACACACGTGTATAGTTACGTTACGCCGAGTTTGTGTATTTCAGCAATTCTTTCATTCACCGGGGCTGGACTGCAGGACCCTGGGCCCGCATTTCATACTACCCAACGGCTCCTTCTGATCATCTACCTAATATTTGGATTAACTGAGTTGGAATAATCCGTCCAAACTTGCTGCGCCTTTCCCCTCCTCTGTAATGGCCTAATTCAATTGTAAAAGGGATGATGGGAATGAATGTAGCTGAGTTTTAGGGAACGTCGTCCAAAAGGTTTAGTGAGCAACTAAAAGGTGTCCCACTTTTTGTAAAAAGGAAAGAGGCCTCCATAATATTTATTATCCATACGCATTAATTAAGGGCAACAGAGGAAACTCACAGTGTCAATTCTACCTCATCCCTTATTCTCATTCACTCCAAATCCAAGTCCCACTTTAAAATCATTCCCACTCGTTTTGGGATTGTCCTTAATTAAAGCTTTATAAAGAAAACTTGGCGAAAACGGGTGACATCACTCAAAGCAAAACATGTTTGCTCATTAATGACGCCAAGTTGTTGTGTACTATATAGAAAAATAGAATTACAAAAGGAATACAATAGTATTGTTTTTCCTGTTTTTTTATATTTTTACCGATCGTGTTGTGATTTGCGTGGGTGGATAGCTCGCAACATTTTTTATTACTTTCCTTTTTGAGAGGGAGGAACACAAGAACCGAACGGCAGATTGAATTTCATTCGTTTAAATGTGAACACATATTATAACATCCTCCGAGACAAAAAAAAATCTCTAACATCCATAAAGGCTTTCTTTCCTTTTCTTATTATACTTATTTTGCTTTTCATTTTCGGCAGCAGGCGTGTCATCACTCCTGAAAAGGATCTAATGATCCCGGTTTGAATGTTCACTTTACATCTATCGTGGTGTGCCGTGTATTTTGCGCTGAAGCAGGCTTCTCCAATGAATAGAGTGTAATGAGGGGATGGAGGCAAGAGCAGTTCCCAACAAAGAATGTTGAGCATGAATAAACAGGGTGAACGTGTTTGCTATAATGTCACACCACCGCCATCACTACCACGACCATATTATATTGTGTCCTACTACTACAAAGTTTAGGGCAAAATAAAATTACTCCCGTATTAGGCATCTCTCCTCCTTTCACATACCCTCTTTTTCAGTGTCATCATGGAGGAATAGAAGAGAGAAATATGCGTCGTCGTGGAGAAAGGAGGAAAGGAAGGACACTCCAAGAACAATAAGCTTGAGCTTGAGTATTTTTCTCTGAAAAATTAGCCGAGAAAATCGGTAATGATTATTTAAACCCCACACACAGCCAGCTACGTAGTTTTCTCCCAACTCTCCTTCTCTGCGTGTGTGTGTGTGTTTACCTCCTCCTTAAATGCTTTTGCTTTACCCAAAGCGGAAATTTGTCTGGGCTCCACACTGTCATAGCAACTATTAATTTGTATTGTACAACAAGATGTAAACTTGTAAACAAGTAGAGAAATAGAAAAGCAGCGGGGTGGCCCCCTCGTCCTCGTCCTCTTTGGGACCTCGGGCTGAGGGAAGCTGCTGCTCTGGGCCCAAAATTAGAGAAGAGAGAGAGAGAGAAAACTTGGGCTTGGGCTTAATGTACGGTTTGTTGGTTAGTAGATCTCGTTTTATTTTTATCTTTTTATTTTATTTTTTTCTTCCTTTATGAGTATCTCCGTCTCAACTTTTGTGCTGCTGCTGCTATGCTCCTCGTCAAGCGATTTGCAAAATGTTTTCTCGTCGCATTACCACGGCCGCGGCGCTTAAAAGGACGACGACGACGCAAAAAAATATAATGTATAAATTCTTTTGTAGAATATGTGTGACTACTCTCTCTCTCCGACTCAGCGTGAAAGTCCCATTATAAATAAAAAAAACAAAAATGGTTGTTGGAAAAGGGAAAGGAAGAGGAGAGGGCTCTCTCTCTGTCTCTCTCTCTCTCTCTTTGTGTGCATGCACTTAATGTAATATATTCCTTCAACTCTTTCCAAAGGAAATGCATAAATAACGGGAAAAAATGTGCAATGAGCTACGCCATATTATAATGTAGGAAATAATAAATTCCGACATGGGAAGCACGATGAAAATTAATTGTTTTCCCTACCCATAATTAGAGAAGAAGTGAGTTATTACTAAATGAGTTTAGTTTTCCCTTGTAGTACCTCCTCGCTCCTCCTCTCATGTTCTGATTCTTTCAAACAGTTTTTTTTTTCCTAAAAAAAATATATATATATATATAAAACTTTTACTCCTGCTCCTTTTTCACTTTTTTTGTCCGACTACGAACGACTCATGGGCTGCTGCTGCTGCTGCTGCTCGTATTGTTTGTGTCCATAAATTACGGTTTTTTTTCTTCTTTTTCTTACCATGAGGGCTAGACCATGCTGGACGGAATGTAGCATAACGATAATGATTTGTTCTCATAAAACTTTTTCTTCTTCTTTTCACAAAAGATGGTGGAAAAAAGTAATGGAGTGAAAAGTAAGTAATAATATGTTGTATTAAATACTATTGTTTTGCATTTAGCCAACAAATGCAAGAAATTTCCCACCATCTCTTTCCTCCCACTCATTTTCCCAGACGGAAGGTCATTTCTCATCCTCTCCTCCTCCATTTTTTTGGGGGGGAACATAAAAAATTAGTATTAAAACTTGAAGTTGGAGGAAGGAGAGTCGTTTTCACAATTCTCTGACAAAACCATAAGTTTTTGGCCACAAATAACAATAATAGTCAGTGCGCGTCAGTGGCACGCGGCAATTGAAAAATATCACACCTGTAATAATTCATGATTTCCTTGTCCCCCGCTGACAAGAATTACTTGAGAAAGCTAAGTTATTTAATGAAAAGATATTAGCTGTCAGATTAGAGAATATTATGGGGAAAGCAGTGTTCTCCTTTGGAGGAGCAGGAGCAGCAGCAGCAGCAGAAGTAGCAGCAGCAGCAGAAGTAGCAGCAACACTACTCCAACCAAAACCTCCACTCCTTTGAATCCTCTAAATTAGAGTAGCTCTTTGAAAAAAGGGAAAACTAAGGAAGTAGGCCGGCTCGGGCGGCCCTGTATACAGCCGCCAGAGTTAAATGCGTTTTTATGATTCTCCCAGAAAGGCTGTCATGATGAAATAGCTCTGCGAGTTTTCATTAACTTTAAATGTTTTATCAGGATCAGGGATACTATGTGCATAAATTTGCATCAAGTAGCACAGGAGCTCCACAAATAAATTAGAATTCTAAATGTATCGAGCTCACAAAAAGCAAGGAGGAAACGGAGAGAGAGAGAGAGAGAGGAGAGAGAGGATTGCTAAAACTAAAAGAAAAAAAAAGTTCAACCAACCAAACCAACTCTCTTTTTCTTTTTTTTTCTCCATCAGCATTAGCTGTGAACTCGGCTCAGTAAATATGTTTAAATCTTGCAAAGAACTATCCAATTATGGGGGCATCCTTGGAGAGGACACACAATTACAATGCTGAAAAACTTATTGAAGAGGTTGTGGTTAGCTGCGTGTGCAAAAGACAGTACAGCTTTCCTCCTACCAGTCATCACTAAAATAAGGGAGAGAGAGGAGGGGGAAAAAAGTAAATGGATCTCGGCTGAAAGAATAGAGGAAAGCGGAAGAAGGAGAAGAAGAAGAAGAGAAAAGTATGAAAAGGACTCTAGTATTTTTTTCCTCTCTTTTTTTCCCTTCCCTCAACAAGGCTAACTTTCTCTTTTTGTCGCTTCCTATCCCCCCTAAGAAAGTCCTCCTTTTCTGGGTGTCCATTGAAAAGTAAAGAAATATTTTTCTGCATACCTCCCAAAATATCATTAATACAGAGATGTATACCGACCGGGTTCCCTTTTTCCCCCTTTTTATCTGCGTACTACCTATATATATACTTATACGCAGAGCGATGAACAACTTGAGCAATTTTCTTTTTCTGAATGGTTTAGTGGAGTGTGCAATATATAAATCGTGCCTCTTGTAGCAGCAGCAGCAGCATCCCATATTATCCCTGTGTGTACTTATGCAGGCTATATTTCTATTCCTACTGATGATGGGCACATATACCTATATACTCGTCGTATATAGCCTCCAAAAACCCTCCAAAACTGAGATATTCACCGGGTGCACAACATGCCTATTTATATACTTATTATACCTCTCTATCTATGTATTCCATCCAGAGTTCCAGTTTCCTGGGAAAAAAACCATGTTCTCGGGTTCGGTTATAGCCAGTAGTAGAGCCGTTGTATTGGGAAGTGTTTGGGACGGCATAGAGAAAGCAAAACTGTTAAGAGCAAAGGAACCTCCGTTCCTTTCCTTTCCTTTTTAAGCATATAAAAATATTCGTATATTCGTAAATGTAGTGAAGAAGAGAGAAAAAAAGTGCTCAAGTAGATTCGCACAGTATGTGTAGTTAGCAAGTCTCAAGTGGAAGTGGTGGTGGGGTGGTGGGAGGTGGTGGTGGTGTACAGCTGGTAGTAAAGGTCTAGCATGGCGTGTGTGTGTGTGTGTGTGGTGTATATAAGTAGTTTCGAACTTTTTTTTCTGCTGGAGCATGCAGTTTTCCTAGGGTTTAGCGCTTTGTGTCGAGAGCCTCCAGATTTATAGGCCATTAAATAAAGGCTTATTATGCCCCAACTTCCTTTTCGCACAAGGGAAAATAGGCTGGGGTGCAATCGGGGCTCTCTCTCTCTGCAAGAGAAAAGTAGAAATGGGGAAATTCTCTGAGTATTTTTTTTGCCAAGACCAGCAGCATCAGGAGCAGCATGAGATTCTCTCTGAAAAGGAGTAGGTATATAGTGATGGAAATACACATGCAGTGTAGGACCGAAACAGAGGGCCCTTACCAACCAGCAGCATTGCTTTTGAGAAGAATAAAAGGTGGAGAAATGTGTTGTACATAAAATTGTTAGGTATCTAAGTATATATAGAGAGAGCGGTGGACTATATAGCTACCACCGTAACCAAGGCTCACTCTATATATATACGTATACTTATATGAATATCATCCACAACTTTCACATGGGTTTTTTTCTCCAGCCGAATGTCCGTGCAGTAGTAGTAGTAGTAGTAGTATCAGGGAGTGAGGGAGATTGGAAAAAGAAAAAACATTTTAAGTAGGAGAAACGGCTAAATGCAATGTTCCCGTCGTCGTCCTTTACCTCTGGCACACACACTACTTTCACCAGAAAAGAGAAAAGAGGATGGCTGGAGGACACGAGGTCTGGGTCTCGTGGAATCTCTTGATTCGAAAAAAAAGATTCCCTAGTCCCTATACACTACTACCACCGCCGCCGCCACCGTACCAACTTACTCTTCTCATCTCCTTTTTTTATTCTTCTTCTCCAGCTCCGCTGTTTCGAATATGCATATTAGACATTCCGTTGTTCACTGCTCCGTGTACATTATTATGATAATTTTTGTTAGGACAGGCTAAAAGCTGGGAGTGCTGTGCTGCTGCTGGAAAGAAGAGAGAGAAAAAAAATCAGCAGGAGTCAGCAGCCCAGTGCATTATCTCTGCGAGTCTCTCTCTCTCTCTCTCTCTCTCTCTCTCTCGGAGAGAAAGCACGATATGGCTTACAAGAACCCGTGGCATGCATGATGGCATTGCGTATTCAGTGTCATATTGTAATAATAACTGAAGTTGATAGTAAATATGGATGCTCGTATGGTCACACATGGTATCTGGCAGCAAAAGCGCTTCCTTCCTTGGAGAACATGAAAAAAAGACTGGGAAAATGTGGATCAGAGTCAGAAAATGTGTATGGCAGTAGTAGTAGACTTTATAGTCCACGCTCCCGCTCCTCCGTTCTGATGCACTATAACATGATGTTTGCTGTTTTTTCTTCTTTTTTTTGGCCTTCTTTAGTTGTCCAGGGTGTATAATATGTAAGTAAGCAAGTAAGTAAGCAAGTAAGTAAAGTGTGTGGAATATAATGACAATCTGAAAAGGGACCACCAGGCTTTACTCATCCTTAGTGTCTCGCCCTTTTGTGTACTACTTATATATTCCCCGGAAAAGGGAACAGCACATTATTCCGAGCACAACCTCTGATACAAATGTTGCCGTCGTCGTCCTTGCATTATAAATTCTTTTGCAAACTGATTGTGAGAGATGCGGAGAGCAAGAGGAGAAGGGAACACATACTCGCGTTCTTTTAAACTTGGAAGCATCATCGCCTCCACTACACTTACGTTACACCACCACCACCACCACCACCCCTGTTTACAGCTTAAGTGTTTAAAGCCCCACTTGCCACACCGATTGCACGTTATGTTTGCTACGTGTGACCAATCCACCAGCTCTCACGGCAGAGCTCACGTCACAAATCTCCTCGAGCGCCCAGTGAAACGGGGAAAGTTGAGTGGTAAACGAGGGGAAAGGAAGAATGGATGGGAAGCACACAAGAATATATAAAAAAAAATAGTAAAACTTTCTTTTCGATAAATAAGTCGTCGTCGTACTGCCTACACTACTACTACTACTCCACTCATGTTTACTGTTCACTTTCTTGGCTCTTTCCCGACGTTACCACCACCAGCACCACTAGACTGCGACAATGTATGTAAAAAAAATAAGCATAAAACGTGCCCATTGTATTGAAAAACACACAATAGAGGCACGACTCGGCCAAACAATGTACATTTGGATGTCATGATCCGTTCTATGATGCATAATAATATACGGGCATCCCTTACATATCATGTAAGTAATCCAAACGGGAGCGGGGTGTCGGAAAAGTAATAGAATTTCATGAAAAATCAGGACTGATTGTGAGTTTCTATGCAAAAAAGTCCTATTTTGGAAAGAATTTTTTGCCCTGATCCACATTATTGTCCGACTTGACGGGTTTGTAAACTCGTGATAGTCAGAAAAATTTAACTACAGATGCATTGCCCTTGCCCATTGCTTGGATTGCCATTTTCTTCTATACTGGGAGGACTGGACTATCCAGCTGTCAAACTGACTCTCCCATATGATGTCATCCATAATATGTGATGGAGCATATGAATGAAGTAGTCAAATGCTTGGAAGTGGTTACAACAGGATTTTTTTGTATACACGGAATGATTTCCCGTGAATTATAAAAACTCAATTTCCTAAACAATTTTCTAAGGGTGATGTGATTGTGATGGTGATGATGTGCCCAATGATTTGGTTTCGGTTTGTGCATGCATAATAATACCGAGGTTTCTACACCAGCGTACGCGATGTGAAATGTGGATTGAAAGTTGAAACGCTTTGATTATGTGGAACCCTATCTATGGAACTCACCAGTCCAAGTCTTTGGTTGTATCCACATCTAACGCGCCGTCCTTTCGCTCTCCTCGTCCTCGTTGTTCCTTCATGGTGTGGCGTAAGTAGTTTTCGCACGCCTGAATTACACTTTCACCTAGTATAATAAAATAAATCACCACAGACAGACTAAAAATAGTCTTAGCACAGAGCCAGCCAGCCCAACGCTGTTGTCACTCTTTCCATTCAAATCCCTGAAATTTCGTTTGTGTATTAGTTAGACAGGTCCATTAAAATAATCAATTTTTGTCACAAGCCGAGCTCTCTCTCTCTCTCTCTCCCAGTTTTTTGTACTCTTTAAAAAAAATAAAGTAAGAACTCTGTTCTCTGTGTGTATGTGTGTGTAGTGGAACGCTAAGGGGAAATGGTAGTTTGAGGTTGGAGAATTGCAAAAACCGAGCGAGAGAGAGAGAGAAAGAGAGAGGAAATTTACGACAAGCTTGGTTTACATGAAATTTATGTAACTTATGTACAAGTTTAAGCTCTCAGTAAAGATGACTTGTCTATAAATTGGATTTTTCCCATACTTTCCCATGCAACTTTACGCATTTCCAATAGCAGCAGAGCAGAGCAGTCTGAAGCTACACCACCGCTTTCCTATATGAATTTCTATATATATATATATATATCCAACCGAGTTTCGGATTTTTAAAGGTAAAAATCCGTCCGTTATACTCTTCACACACACACGTTACGTGCTACGTACCGTTGCTATTCATAGAGTTAATACTTGTGGTTGTGGTAGTCTCACAAAAAAATATATTATGACAAAGTCATAAAAGTTTGATGGGGAGAGCCCTTTGATAAAAAAAAAGTTTGAGGCTGGGCCGGACGACAACTATGCATCAAAGAAGGAAAAAAAATTACTACGTTATAATTTTTTTTTGCTTTGAAAACATTTTCGATGCGATTAAGGGTTTTATAACTTTGAAGTGATTAATGGGGCAGACACACTTAAGGATATTTTTTCCCTTTTGGTTAGACCTTTCAAGTGTGTAACTAGTGGCGTAAGTGGAGCACAGAAATCTCTGAGAGAGATAGCCGTCGAGCTGGGCTGCTCGGCTGCTGGGAGAAAATTTATGCATCTATGCTCCTTATACTACGTGATTACCATATTTGATTTCACCTGAACCCAACGTCAATGCACTCAACTGATGTGAGAACTGATGAAAAATAAAAAATAAAGTTTTTTCTTTTACCAATTTCATGTTGGTTGGTGGTTGGTGTAGAGGTACGTAAAAAAGTGGGAATGACAGAACACTCGGCGACTCACTCGACTTTCACTTTTGAAACTCTTTTTTTATTTTGAAACTGTTGGCTCTGATGACATGGAAGATGTGTGGTTTTGTTACTTTCGCCGATAAAAAAATCCCGTGTGAAGAACTTTTTGTATAGGAATCAATTCAGATTGTGTGTGGAACAGTATTGTGTTGCTATGGAGTCGAGCTGAGTCAGAGTCGTCAATCACAACTTCATTACACTACATAAAAAATAATAATAATACACATTTTTGTATCCACATGCACTTGATGACTACTTACTACTACTGTTATTCTAGAATGGCTTTATGGTTGATAAGGTGAAAGTGGGCTATTAACTGAATAAGGGATAATTAAAATGTGTTATAGATGTGGTTTAAATGAGATAAATAGCTGCACCACCGCCACCACCGACCATCACCACCGTAACGGCGAGGAAATGATATGAAACCACTATGGAAGAATTACTACCATATACTTATTGCATTGATGTGCATGCAGGCCTAAAAGAAGAGAGTGCATAATATAAAGTGCTATATATTCATATAATAATGGCGCCTCTTCCTAACCGCCTATGCTTATATATGTAGCTATAGAGTCGAGAGTCTAATAAAAATCCAAACCACGAGGAAAGTAATAATAAGATGATTACAATTGCTTAAGTGTAATAAAGTTGGTGGGAATCGGTGAGTTGTGGGTTTGGCACCAAATCCGATAAAGACATTTCGATAGTTAATGGCTTCTGTATATCACTGTCTGTCGACTGTCTGCGTGTGTTCCTAGTAGTTCGGCCCCAGCCAGGGCAGAGAAGAGAAGAAGGTGCCCAATGATGGGAGAATATTATTACGTAGATCAAAAAATGAGAATTGCTTGCTGTGGACGGGAATAATACGTTGGTTTCATATATATTAGCTTGGATGGGGGAAGGAAATCCAGAGATTTCTTGAATAAATACCTATTTTTTTGTCGATCAGCCACTCTGCGAGAGAGAGAGAGATGTATGTAATGGTGGTGGTGAGGAGAGGATGGAGGAGGAGAGGAGAGAGTAGCTCACTTCAGTAATGAAGAAGTTCAATGAGCCATTGCATAATTTATGTTTTTTTTTCTTCTCTGCACAGGGTACGGAGGGATCGGCCCAAAGACATCCTCAGGAAAGATTGCCACGATGATATACGCCGTGTTTGGGATCCCAATCATGCTCTGGTACCTTTCAAACGTGGGCTCACTGCTGGCAAAAATCGCGAGATTTGTTTGTGCCCGAGTGTGTTGCTGCTGTTGCTGCCGGGAGTCATCCAGCTCGTCTGGCGGCTCCTCTGCGTCCTCCTCAACGCGAAAAGTGTCGGATCCGTACTACAGCATGAAACCAGTGGATGGTGACCTTCACCGGGGGTCAAACAAGGACGAGCACATGGAGGAGGATCGGGGCGGCGACGAGCACCGCGTCAGCATCCTCTTCATTCTCATCCTGTGTGTGTCAGTGCTCCTAGGTTACGTGTGTTTGGGCTCATATATTGTCTCGAAATGGGAGCAATGGCGATTTCTGGACAGCTTCTACTTTTGTTTTCTCACCCTCACAACAATCAGCTTTGGTGACAGTCGTGCTCATAAGACTGGTAAACTGGAAAGGTTTACTCAGAGGACAGAGTGGTTTTGTTCGTTTTACATTCTTTTCGGCATGGCCCTCACCTCCATGTTCTTCAACATCCTGCACGAGGAGATTTCCCACAGATTCAAACGCTGGAAGCGACACTCGGCCGCAGAGCATGCTGTTGATCAGAAGGAAACGCATCCTGGGGTCAAGGGGAAGCGCCGGCCTGTGGAAAACTCCTATTCCGTACATTTCATGAACTTTTCCACCGCCAATCCCAGTGCGAGTAGAAACTTCACTGAGGAGACTCTTCTGTCCAATGAGATCCACACGAGTCGGGTGATGCAGGAGCCTCCAGATAAGAATGCGTACGATGAGGACGACATGCCGACGGACTACATGAGTCATCCCCTGCCGCCACCCAGAGAAGTTTACAGCTCTCACCCGGTGTTTCCTAGATAGACTTTTTAAATCACAAAATTACATTACAACATCTCCACTACAAGTCCCCGTCATCGTCGTCATCAATAATTACGAATATTATCGTTTTATCAGAGGAATGGATATAATGACATGCGTGGTGGTATTGGTATTTGGTATGTGTATCCCGTTAAAACGACTACTTTTTTGAGACTTCTTTTCGTCTCTGCATGGTCGACGATTCACTGTCCCAGCTGCCGTGTCTTTGGCAACAGGGTGATTATTATAATCTGTACACAAAACGAAGAAAAAAAATCGTTATAATGAACAAATTGGATATTGCTAAAAAAAGAGAGAGATTTTACAATTGAGAGTGACTAACTATACAAATCTAATCAGATAATGCATATTATTATGAATGTCGTATATATATATATACAACTTAATGGAGTTAATGGAGGGATGGGTTTAATTAACACAATAGGTTTAGTCAGCTAAGTATTAGGCATTTTGAAATTGTTATCTGAATCTCTGATTATTATTATTATGTATTTCTGGAACGGTATATATAAATCTGTATCCATATAGTATGTAGCGGTGTAGCACATCATCCTCATCCTATTATCAATCAATATCCCAACTATCCAAAACTTTTTAGTACTTGTTTAAATACTGGTGCATAATTATTACATTACTGGTGTAAATTAATCAATATTGAAGCTAACAGCATAACATAATATATATACATATACAATCCTTTAGATATGTGTAAAACGGATTGCTACTATATATAATATTAAATTGTGTACCTTTAAGAGCAAAAATTGATATAGCTTTGGGAATATACTTATTATTATAGAAGTAAAGGAAAATGCGTAACTGGAGGACTACTCTCTAATTCATCATCACTCGTTTGTATCATTGTTTGTAAGTTGTGTTAAATTACTACTTTTGATGAATGCCTGCTAAAAATGACGTTTGAATTCAGTGTTATAATATTATGAATTTCCTAGTAGTAATGGAATAAAAGTATAGTATGCATGCATGCAATTTTGCAACAGAGTCATTTCTTCTATATTCGTCGTCGTAAATCATATGTATTCCCTTTATGTATTAACAACGCCATCGCCGTTTTTATTAACTTAAATGATATAATATATAACAATTTAAAGAAGAATGTCTACCTGTACTTATATGCACTATAAAAATAGAAAGAGTGGTTGGTGGTATATAAGTAAATCAGCCCTTTGTTCCTGTTTTTTTCAGAATGCAAAAGAGTAAAAAGAATTGCCAAAACTACCTCTCGATCTCTGCCCCTCCGTTTTACAGTTTTGACTTGAGATTTCGTTCCGTTCCATTATTCTCGAAATGCTAAAATAAAAAATATATATAAAAGCTGTGGACCCCAATTTCCTAGACCCCAAAAAAAGTTGTGTAATGTAATTTGGAATCTGGAATCAAATTGGGGAAAAGGGGAATTGGTTTCAATAAAAGTAAAAGTAGGTGTATAAGAAAAAACCCCTTTTACAGACTTTACAGACCACTGTGACTGATACGCGTCGTCGTCGTGTGGTAACGGTAACAACGCTCTTTAATAGCAAAAAAGAGATGTTCAAAAAAAAATGTTTAAAAAAAATAATATGTTTGTTCGTTTGTAATACTCTCAGTACCTGTGAGCAATATAATATATTATGCCATTGAAGGGAAATAGTATGATAAGATCTATAGTAATTAATTATATTGTAGATCTGCATATAGTCTCTATAATATACTTTAAGCATGTGTGTTATATAATTACAAACAATTAGATGGTAAAAAAAGTAAAATCGTTTTTATTATCGTTAGGCATAATACATATATTATGTGAATGCATACAATATTATGGAGGGATTTAAAATCAAAGTAAATTACTAAAGTTTTTAATTCGCCTGTTATGTGAACGACAGCAGCGGTTGTTAATATATGTAAAAGTTTGTTTGCTTTTCAATGTTTTATTATCAATTGTAATTTAAGAGGACAAACTTGGTCAACATATTATTAACCTTTGACATTCAACATTTGAGTGCGTATAAATCTCAGCATTGTTCTCTACTTCTTGTGGACTCGCAACAAGCTCCTGTGCCAAGAAGTACTACTTAAATCTGAAAGAAAATAGGTAAATCTTCGTTAATGTTAATATAAAATTTACTTGAGTGTTGCGTGAGTGTGTGTTTCAAGGGTGACTAGGTATATAAGACCTTTATTTATTAGCTTGTTTTGAGTCAAGTATACTTGCATTGGCTGCATCAGAATACTCAATATTCTTCAGAATATTATTATTATGTTTATTGTGATTGTATAGACACGGTTCAAGTATTCCAGTTTTCAATTGGGTTATGCATAATTTATGGGTAATAATGGAGGAACATTACATGCATCGTACTAACTAACCATGACGTGTTTTATATTATTATTGTGTATCCTATTGATAAGTTGTGTTTTATTGATATGTGTGTGTGTAGGTGGTAGGTGGCTAATAACACATGGGACATGGCTCGAGATTGTGATTTTGATTTATGGAAGAACATATTAAAAGAAAGTTATATTTATAAGTATATTGGTTCAATTGTAGTGAGAGAGAGAGAGGTTCTGAATTGCCAAAATTCATACATTCCTAGGAGGATTATTATATATTCCGTATAAAAAATAAGTGTGTGTGAAAGTTAAATGGTTGCTTGTGTATTTATACTTTATACTGTATTACCGTTATAAAATCGTATCGGTGGGGAGGGGTGAAAAAGGAAAAGAAAGGATTATTATTATTATTATTATTAAGCTAAACAGTAGATGGGATTTTACTGTAGTCCACCTTTCCCAAGTTTTCATAATTTGCAAGGATCGGTTGTTAAAAGTCACTCAAACAACAGTTTTTATTATGAAATATTTATTATTACCATACCAACACAGGTGAATATTATTAGTGCATGTTCCCTGTAAACTTAACATAATAATGAAAACTACAGGATTTGTATGCGGTTCATCATATATGATGATTATAAGCTATAAAAAATTATTAAACAACAAACATATTTGTCCATTTACACGTTCCATAATATATATTATGTTGTATGTACAATTAAGCATCAAACCTTAAACGCGCAAAAAAAACTCTCCTACTCATTAACGTTTTTTCTTTTTGTTTCAAACAAAACACCAACAAAATTCCTCTCCATATAATCAAACTAAAAACCGTTCGACTACAAAAACGAATCTCTCTACTTTTGACTTTATCATCCATCAGATCACACGACATACATAATTATATATGAATATTATTTGAGGTGTTATATATATATATATCTGTAATAAAACTCCAAAAAAAATCCAAGTTTTTTATTATTTACAAGTGAATCGTACTATCGTATTTATAATCCTGTCTAATTAATTATGAATTACCTATTTAAAAAAAGGAGAGAAAAATGATGTACCAGAGAGCGAGGGGTCCATTGATAATCCATAATTGTTTAATGTCATAGATGATCTTTGTAAAACTAACAAAAATAAAACAACAAAAAAAGGATTTTGTCACGTTAAAAAACTGTCCAGTCTTCACCTCGAGGAGGTGCAGGTGCATGGTTGCTTCACCTCCATCTTTACAACACCAAGGTCAAAGGTAACTGGAGAAAGTAAAGGAGAAAATAAGAAAGTGCTAAACAAACTAGAGAGCATCATCATCACTTGTAAAATATCTTGTAAAGAAAAGTCGCATATAAAAAATGTAAACCTCTATGCATTATCAATGGAAACCTAAATAAAAATATATGATATAATATGATAAAAACTGCTAAACCTGAAATAAAGGATTTTTTAGTGTACGCCAAAAGCCTAAAAATACAAAAAAATGACATCATCATCATCTCTTTCCTTTCCTCCCATTTGCATTCCGGGCTCAAATATATATCCATAAAGTTCTTTTAACTTGATGATTTACAGTTAGATCATCATCATGATTCAATTCGGCTCATTTATTTCATTATTGATTTCAAAAAGAAGAGAAGAAAAAAATGTTCGAAAAGGGTGTTCGGAACTGATCCCCCTCCACAATGCACTCCATCATCAAGTTATATTTCATGCTTAAATATCATAATCATTGATATTTGAACGTTTTCAGAAACCCTTGCACATCAGCTCAGCACTTCATGCATACCATACGCGCCTGCAGGCAATGCTCCATTGATTGTCAACGTCAACAGGAAAACGGGAGCGGGCCAGCCTTTAAATTATTAGTAAACTTCCATATTATAAATAATATAACATCTTATCCTTCGGCGAGGTCTTTCCCATCGGGACCGGGACTCCTTGAATTAGAGGGTAGTGGTCGAACGCCTCTGTCGCCAATTTTCCCACTTGCTTTAAGTGTTGAAGCGCCTCGGAAACTGGAGTTTATTCGGTCTAGGAATGAATTTGCACCTCCTGCTACCCCAGCAGCGCATTCGCCTTTACAGCCTCCAGTGATGAATTACTTTAATTTTAGAAGGACCACGCCAGGAAATCGTTCACTTTTTTCACCGTCACAGCCTTCGCCTCTTCAATTTGGGAATGATTGGGACGCGGACGTCACAGCCTGCTTTTGGAACTGCTACGTCAAACCAATCACTTTTTCCAGCTGGAATCCGTATGAATTATAGGACTGTTCAGCCATCGCCATCACCTGTTCCATTTGGGAAGGATTTTATTAATCTTGGAGCGGCTACCCCACCTTCTTTATTCCCTCCAGCAGGAAACGAATCAAATTTGGGAAATCCTTCACCTCTACAACTGCCGACAAGGAGTGCATCTAGTTTTAGGACGCCTTCCCCACTGTCTACTCCTGTGACACGCGATGGGTTTATTTTTAAAACGCCTGCGCCACCGCCCCTTCGAGGTGATCGAAGGCAGCAGTCGACAACCGTCCAGGACGATGCCTTCGACATCTGGCAGGAGAACCCCAGGGAGTGTACTTCCTCCTCCGACACCTGGTAGTTGCCGTACAACGACTGACCCTGTGGATCGCAGCACTATGCTTGGTTAGGACAATAATAATTTATAGTTTTTATGAAATGTCTCAATTTGTGACATCGTTCATTAATGTATATTTTTTATTTATATACAGCTATTGTGGAAGGTCAGGCTCGAGGTGAAATGGGAATAGCGTGTATAAATTTGAATTTTTAACCATGAAATCATACAAGATTATGCAATGTGTGTACTTGATATGCTTGTTAATTTATTACTACTGGTAACGTTTTTTTCCTGTAGATCATGATGCCGGCAACGTCTTGCGATGCGACCGTGCAAATCCTAGCCAGCTATATCTTCAGCTCCAAAAGGAGGTGTCCAACAGTCAGATTGTTCCAATTCAGCGGCGATTGTTTAATGAGGGAACCGGGCTACAAAGAATAAATTCGTTGGTGGCTGAAGAGTACGCTTCTGGGATTCATCTTATAAGCAACAAATATTACTGCCTCTCACATCAGCCTCTGCAGCTCTTTTAAAGTACTCCGAATTAGTTCATTCTTTCTTGTTTTCGGCCATTAAACATTAAAAGGGGAATTTCAAGGGTCAGAACAAACTTGTATGATCGGCAAGTGCATTTCATTAACATTTGCATTTGGTTTTTGATTTTTCTTAAATGTCTTAGGCTTTGTCATCTCCCGTCACCCGTATTTGGACTAATTTGGAGGCATACTTGAAAGAATCAAAACCGTGATCCAGGACGAAGCCCAGTTGGAAAAGGGAAGGGTGAACATGAAACGACCAAGGTGCTTTGCTGTCACGGCGGCGGTTGACCCTATTCTGGATGTAACTCGTCGAGCATACTGCGAAATCATTCAAGAAGCAAGAAGAAATGGTAGTTTCAACACAAGCACCGCACATGAAGAAAGGTGCAAGGCACATCAGATGGAGGGTGGAGGGGTGGAATAAATATAAGTAAAATATAAATATTTAACATTTTTCAACTTGCAGACTACGTTCAAAATTTATGTCAGGAGGTACGAATGCCTCTCCGTCTTGGAAATAGTAATCAGCGAGGGCATTATATACAGTTTATTCGAAACAGTATTAACAGCGGACCCTTCGAGATTCACGACCCAACCCTCGAGCTTAATCCCTTCTGATAAGACCCTTTTAAAGACCATTTTTTGACCGTACCCCTATTGTTTTAAAAAGATCATTAATCCGTAGGTGGATCCACCGACCCACACGAAATGAAAAAAAACTTGCAGGTTAGTAACAACATTATATGGACGAGTTGCTCAATTGAAAATACTTGAATGTTGCTTATACATACACTGCCTTCTAAACAATATCGTTCCGTATTGTTATGAGCGTAATGCACTTACGATCTAATATGTCATACCGTCTGAATAATCACAAATACCCACTTACTTCATGAAAATAATGTAAATAATAAAACGCGATATTTGCAAATTTGGCAAAGTCTGTTTATTTATTACCAAATAAGTCATCCTATTTCTACTTAGCCCATGCAAATAAACCTTAACTCGTAATACAATGTTTCTGTCGAAGATGCCAGCTTCTTAATATTTTTATGCGTATGCGTATTTAGTTCGTAGTACTTAGGATTGAATTATGCATATTATCAAGCAAATGGTAAAAGAATGAGTTTTTCTTTTCCATACATGGAACGAAAAACAAACAAGCATTATACGAACTGCCAAACTCAAAGCTTGTCCCTGCACTACTTATCGATCGCCATTTTTATTTTACATTAAAGAAAATTTTAAATTAAGTACATTAAATTAAAGTTCGAAGATTTTAAAAATTATCATGAGTGGAAATACAAACACTATTTACTTCCATACATGGAACAAAAAATAGTGCATTCTACAAACTGCCAAAATCAAAGCTTGTCCCTGCCCTACTTATCGATCGCCATTTTTATTTTACATTAAAGAAAATTTTAAATTACATTAAATTAAAGTTCGAAGATTTTAAAAATTATCATGAGTGGAAATACAAACACTATTTACAAAGACGCTATTTGCAAAGATTTACTATTTATCATGAAATACGCTCATAACAATACGGAACGATATTGTTTGGAAGGCAGTGTATGTATAAGCATCATTCAAGTATTTTCAATTGAGCAACTCGTGCGTATAATGTTGTTACTAACCTTATTATCATGAGTGGAAATACAAACAATACTATTTACAAAGACCATGGAGTATAAATAAATATTATGTAAATATGTTTATAGTACTGTAAGTCTGATTTACCTGTAATTTTTATTTTTTACATTACTTTCATGAAATACGCTCATAACAATACGGAACGACATTATTTATAACGCAGTGTATGTATAAGCACATACAAGTATTTTCAATTGAGCAACTCGTGCATATAATGTTGTTACTAACCTGAATGCTTTTTTCATTTCGTGTGGGTCGGTGGATCCACCTCCGGATTAATGATCTTTTTAAATCAATAGGGGTACGGTCAAAAAATGGTCTTTGAAAGGGTCTTATCAGAAGGGATTAAGCTCGAGGGTTGGGTCGTGAATCTCGAAGGTCCGCTGTTAATACTACACGCATGGAAGGAGTAGGGTATACAATAATAACCATACTGCAGCATGACATTTACACTTTCAAAAAATTTGTTGCATTATATCTAAAATGCTCGTCGTCGTGTCGTCGAAATCCGTGTTTCATCAAACAGACAGGTTCAAACCGGTTATTGGAAAATGTTTGTTTTAATGTAGCTTGTTGTTAGTTGATCTTACGATTTGCTTTGCTGGGGCAAATTACATTTTATCAACATTTATCCATGAGTACTGCTCCTTTGAGTGGTGGACTGTCTTGACTTTCCACTTCATTCTCCTAATTGTTGTTGTGTTTTTAGTTTAAACAAGGCAATCACATAAAAAGTGATAACAGACAGACATGGAGAGTGAAGTTGTTGTTTTTGAATTTTGGGGGTCATCTTGCATTTGCTTCGTTGAGAAATGGATTTCCGTAATATTATGTATGTTAAATCATTTTTAATGCTTTTTTCGCATGCACTTAGGTCGTCCAGTTTAAGAGCAATTTTCAACATATTCTATGACATATTATTATATTATTAAGCCCGATCACGCCTTCATGAGAGGTACAGCGTGGTTTTGTTACCGGATAAAGCTGGAGAGATGCAGTTCTCCTCGTAAAATTAGCCCAACTCATGGTTTACATCGAATATACTTTTTTTAGTACTTGTCTTTGAAGTTTTGGAAAAAAATAGATAACTCATAAGAAGGAGCACAGTTTGTCGCCGTCATTAAAGGCATGAGGAGGGATACTTAACATGTTTTAATTTTGGGTTCAAAATGGGGACATCCATCCCCTTCGGACGAGTTCTTCTCCTCCATTATCTATTATGGAGCGACAATTCTTCCATTGCACCCTGTGGAACTCGAAAGCTAAGCTTGAGTCCAGCTTGCCACAATTTATTTGGCAAATAGACGTGATCATTTTAGCTTAGTCTCAACGAGAATCCCGTGTGAAACATCTCCAGCATTTTAAATATGCACCCAAGAAAAGTGAAACTGAACTTGACATTGGCAAATTATGCTTGTCTCCATTTTCGCTTCCTTGATGCCTCTTTTGGTAAAGTGAATGTACGAGTTGGGAAAACTCGTCCCAATATTTTTATTGGATGTACTTAATATAGCGTTGAGATAATTTGAAACACAACAAACTGCATTTTCTCATATAATCATTGCAAAATTCCTACCCACGGAACGGATTTCATAAACTCAAACAGCAAAACGGACAATTTGCTGGGAATGAGAAATCAATGGAGTTCTACGACAGGATTTCTGATTTTTGGAGAGATACTAATAGTATTCACGAAATAAACAAGACGCATTACATTTGCATTTTTTCGGATCTCATTTCCTCCTTCCTCGTGTGAGTCAGAGCAGGCACAGGAAAAAACTTATTTGACACCTGACCCTGAACTGAGCAATGATATTACGTGGTGATTTGTTTTATTTGTATTTCCACCCTACTCGTAATTCTCCTCGCCGTGGCGACTTTGAGGATGACATGAATCACACAACACTACAGGGAATGAATGGGACCAGCTCCAATCAGCTCGCAAGTTTACTTAAGGTTGCAGAGGAGAAGCAGGAAAAAAGCATGAAGCATGACCCATGCATTCACTCATTCGGATTGTGACATTTCACATCCACAGAACAAGAACCTATCCAGTGAAA
>JAANSN010001265.1:0-36219 GCA_036850665.1 Dicranocentrus wangi | reverse complement strand
GAGAAGACATTTCTTCCATTGCAAATGTTAGTCCAGCAATAGGCGAGCTAAAAGCAGCAGCAACGCCAGCTGCAGCTCCAACACAAATTAGCGAATGCCTAAGTCATATACATACAATTAAATATTTAATAGAAATAAAATATGAAATGTTTAAATTTGCAAAATGAAATGACTGGTATTAGTGGTATAGCCATCACTGGACATTTACTGTGAGGTCGGACCTTTCACGACAATCCCGGTAGTGGCAAAGCTTAGGAAAGCAGTGGGTCGTCTGGGATTTTTCCGGGTCATGTTCCTTTCCTTTATGCAGCGACTGACAGTCAATCGGTTTTGCCATGCACGCTCCAACTAGGGCACCAATATGCACCTAAAACACCGATTCCTTAACTATAATTACTGATACACAGTTGTATATAGTTCCAATTTCCAAGGATTTCCTAATCCTCAAACCGGAAATGGAGCAGTATTCATTAAACATACCATTGGTCCTTCAAACCCAACTGGAAGTGTACTTATGACCGTAAAAATGCACGAGATCATTTTGCATGCAAGCGTTTTGAAATTCAGAACGTTTCGCACCTAAATGTGAAAAGGCATTTTAGAAGTTAATTGAGTTAGATTGAAAACTACATTGAAAATTCATTGAAAAGTTAAAATGATACCACGCATCCGTTAAGAATTCCTATGATTTCGGGAAGTCCGGAACCTGCAGCAAATGGGCAAAAATACACGACCACCACTGCAGCCATGACACTGAAGGCGCAACCTAGCAGTGGATAATAAATCCAAAGTTGATCGTAAGCACCTTTCTATAAAAGAAACACAAGATCTCTGTTCATAATTTATTAATCCATAATTTTCTATATCATTGTATTCCCACCTCCGACCTAATAATTAACTTGAGTTTAAATACCTCAATAAGATGACTTATAAATGGAATATAGAAAAGCTGAAACTTTTCTACAGCCAATTTCATAACACTAGCCAGAATCCCCGTAATAATAGCAATCATGCTAATAATAACCCAAGAGTCGCCCCTGCATTAAAAATTATATTAGAATGATACATCTATATTTAATAAGAAAGCAAGTACCAAAAGTTTCTAATATAAATAACTAGTAACCCAGATGGAGACTTCTTTAGCCATTGTCGATAAACTTCGGAACAAGATGGAAGAACCGCAGCACTTTCAAATGTTTCTACAGTCTTTAACTCGTCATCCGTAAAGCGATGCTTGGCTTTCCTAGGCTGGAAGTCACGCCCCTGTTCCCCCAATAATTGTGTGTGTGATTAGCCAAGATCACAAGAAGGAGAGTTAGACTTGCAAATTTAATTTTTTTGTAACAAGAATTGTATTACCCTAGAAAAGAAATTGAATCGATCATCACGCGGATGAACTCCGGTAAGATCCTCTGGTTGATCTGGAAGTGATACTCCATATACGCTTAATGATCGTTTTTGAGCTAAAATCCAATTAATTTAATGAAATACGTCTTGAAATTTGTAACATGCGAAACTATGATAAAATAAAAAGGTTTACCAAAACTCCGTCGTCTCCTGGCTAATTCAGCGTCTACGTTAAATTCCCTAGAAGACATGATTTTTATAACGTTCCATAAACTTAGAACCCCCCTACTACAACCCCAAAAGTGAAATGGAATGTTGAATATGTTACGAATATTCATCTCTATCTCTTGAGTCTAATTAGGTGCTGCTAGTGAATCAAGTAATATTCGGAAATACATAAAAGCTCAGAAAAAGGAAAAGGTAGGCTCTTCTAATTCAATCAATGCTGGCATTTGCATCATTGGTTTGTCTACAGTGGACTTCTAAGACCTCTCTCACTGATAGTGAATGGTGAAATGAACCTTGACCACCGAACAGATTATCATTATTAAGCTCTACTGACTATTTGGGGTATTGGTAATAGGATACACAAGGATACAATCTTGCCAGAATCACTTGGGTCCTGATATTGGGAATACTGTCTTGGACATTGCACTGGAAGCCACTAACTTCACTTGACGTGGTAATGAACATGTATAGAGCGTAGGTAGGTGCCAGTATACACAATTTACACATTATTCCAAATTAGAACACGATGGTATGCATTAAAGTTTTACTACACTTAACGAAAACATTTTTGTAAGTACAAGCGAGCTCTTTACTGAGATACTTTGAGTATTCATAGTACAATTCAGTTCAGTTATTACAGACAATTAAGTTTGCTCATCATTAATATTTAATTCCAGTATAGTTATTATTCTAAAACTTTATACGTTTGCTTTATACTAAAATTCCTACATGATCCATCACAGGTTCCAACACTACATACGTGCTATTTAAATAATCTAGGACAGGGAATACGGAATATCTAATATTTAATCCCATGTCAGTTTTGATTGAAGGTCAGCCCAAGCCCAGTCAAGTTACAATGATCTATTTCAGTACGTATTTCAGAGATTGCAATCTGCTTTAGCTTTGACAAACTATTGTGACAGCGTATTGTCAGTGTGAAAGCATATACGAAGCATATAACATATAGTGGAATTATATTTACGAAATACTAAATTAATACACTTGCACGGAGTAATCAACTCTCCAGGATCTGGATTTTTCTGCTCTACTACCTACAGCAGTTCGAAAAACTATTTAATTAAAGCTTGTAGGTTTTAGCACTTGTGTTTCACAACATTGCATAATCTGTTGTTTTAACGAGATTCTATATTACTTTTTAATCTATACCGCTTGATTAACGACAGCAAGTTTATTTGCATAAAATAATTATAGATTATACAGCACCAATACGTTATATCCAAATACTCTTAGTTTTAGCGAAGTACCATGTTTGAGATTCCGATTTCAGTTGCAATGTATATAGGTAATAGCTTACTACGTTGTCTACACACATCTTCGACTTGGACTAATATGAGAACAGAAATATCATTAACTACCCGTTTCCACCTCTTCACTATTCGTAAGTTTAACCATGGACGGAATGAGAGAATACGGTAATGAGAATACTTAATTGAGACTCACTTTAAATACCCTGTTCGCCTCGATTCAGGATTGTCAGTACTATTTTATACCTACTTAGTTCTGGAGCGAGAGTCAACCACATGGATAGTAGCTGTGGAACACGTCGCCATACTTTATAATTAAAAAGGCCGCAACTGCTCCAATTGACGATCCAAATTGTGTAAAAGCTCCTGACCAAAACAGTCCACGTTGGCCGAGGTCCCTTAGCATTGCAGCGATTGATACTTTCGTGTATGTAAATAAGCCAACGAGTAGAATCCATGCTGAAACCTATGTAAAAGGTAAACTTACAATTAGTTTGGAAAACGTGAAAGTATATCTTATCGTTGGGTGATATGTCAATTCCATCTTTTAATACCAGTAATAATTCCCCTTCCAATGTTCCAACCAACGGAGGATTGGGACTCATAACAGCAGTCTGCATTATATACGAGCTCACTCCAAGTCCAAAGATTGCTGTTGTACTGACTGAATATTTATTTGGAGCTGGAAGGCAAAACATCAAAAAGCAAACTGCCGGATTCGCCATATTGGATAGGGTCACGGCCCAATGATACGTCTCGTTTCCGTACGGCAAACACGAAAAAGATTGGATTGAAGGAAAAACGCCGTTTGCCAGTCCACAAATTACCGTTTGTAAAATCAAGAGGTATGTCAGCTCGCCAATTGATCTTCTTGATTCCAGAGATTTCTCCACTCGCGACAATGGTCTTGTTTTCCGAACTGACTGATTATTACAATCCTCCCTATTCAACATCGTCATCGCCGCTTCTGACTCTCCATCCGACCACCGTGTGGATTCATAAAATGGTTCGTGCCTGGAGGAAGGACGGGGGTTAGACCTAACCGGCATTTCCATCTGTGGTTCAGCCAAGCTCGTCGCAACTACTGCATGTTGATTAAGTAGAAAAAATGCGACCGCACTTCCAATCGTTAGAACAGCCATAAGGTAAAAAAATGTATCCACCGAATAAAGCGGTTCCGGGATCACAGAAATAGTTCCATTCCCGAATGTATTATTACGACACTCAGGATTGCCCCCCACTCCTTGAATTAAGGCAAACACGCTCGGGATAAAACCAGAGAGACCTTCTCCAATAAAAAAGGACGGAAGATAAATTGTCTGCAAGCGAGCCATAAATGGGAGGTACAAAACTCTGCTCGAACAGTCCACCGCGGCGACGAAAAACACCAGACCTATTAAATCAAAGCAAAACCACTTCTATCACTTTACCAAACTTCATAAAATGCATACGTGTACAATAAATATAAAAACCTACTCAGCAACGCCACAGAGTGCTGCTGGCCCAACACAGTTTCCGTCGCGTCCCAAAAATTGGCAAGCAGCAACACCGCCACCAGTCCAACCCCCATGACCACGTAAATACTCCTGGTTTCAGTGACCACCCGGGGGAAGACGGAATTCAGAATGGTGTACACCACCGGGCCCAAGTTGGCCAGTTGGATAACCACCGCCAGATACGCTGGCAGGGCCCATCCTTCCGGAAGATGTTGCACCAACAGCGGCAACTCTACCCACAGCCCGTTTACACATAACCACGTTCCAATTCCAAACAATATACATAAAATGTCAACATGGTGGTGTCTTTGAAGTCTCATTTCCCGTCAATGTCAACTCCTCCTCCTCCCTGCATCAAATACTTATTTATACACACAAAACTTTCGCATTCACCAACTCACCAACCTAAAAAGATGAATAAAATAAACACAGTGACCGTGAGCACCAAAGTTCCATAACAAGTCTTCCAGCTCCAAAGAATTAGAGACCAATATCATGGAATGGAGTATCGATGGAGTAGCAAATTTTTTGGACTAGTAAACTGGAAACGTTACGCGCATGGCACACGTGCATGTGCGTAAATGATAAAGACGTACGTACGTTACGTACACAAAGTGCATTCACCAATATCACCATCATCATATCAATATAGGTACTCCAAAAGTCCAAAAAGAAGACATCTGTTTAAAGCAGTTCTTGTCTTCTTCATCTGTCTCTTTCTGTGACTCTGTGGCTAAAAATGAGCAGGTTGCCCGCAATCTGGTTCACTCAATGGCTTCCAGCTAGACGCTCCACGAAAGGAACCGGACGGAACTCAGAACTTTGAACATTATTCTTGACAAAACAACACACAAAATTGTCTTTATTGAACCTTTTCTCCAGAATTATTGTCATTTCATTTACAAACAGAGTATTATATCCGCTCATCACGTGTGTAGTGCTTATCACACGAGTTTTATAGTTATATTGTGTAAAGTGAAAATCGGATTTTTTTCATTGTCTGTGGAAGAGGCGACGGGAAAACTGGGAAAATATTATTAAATAGGTATTATTATTATGAGTAGCATCACGGATACGCCAGTGCTCAAGAAGCACAAAAAGCACAAGAAGGTTAAGGATAAGACCCGTGGGGATAAGTCCGATGGTATGGATGGATGGATTTTTTATATATATAATTTTTACTAGTGGACTATTTTTGATAGAACGAAAGGTGGTATTTAATAATATTAACAATTTTTGAAGGTCTGAGCACACCCTCATTGACTGGCACACCGGGCTCAAATAGGCTAAAGCTGATTTTGAAAGTGGGAGGATCCTCCACGCCGGAACATAGTGATTCTCCTGGTCCGTCGTCGTCCTTGTCGGTTTTAAACGTTGGGTATGACGAGGACTCGCAGCACTCAACGTTGTCCGTGTCCCAGCTCTCCCATTCCAAGAAGAGCAAAAAGAAGGAGAAAAAGAGCAAAAAGGAGAAGAAGCATAAACATAGGCATAAAGTAAGTAGTTTGGTGCTGCTGGTGATTTCAGGGTTCGGGAAGAATGCACTCCTTTTTCTGGTGGTTAAATTCATGGGATCATTGTTATTATTATTGTTGTTGTGTTTGTAGGACAAGAAGAAAAGGGATAAGGACGAGTTACTGGATGCAAGTAACATGTCGATGGCAATGGATATCGATTCAGTGGAGTCAGCCTCCTCAGCAATGCTTGCTGCAACAAGTAAAGTACTTGGTGTTGCTGACATTGGGATGGGGTCACCATCTAGTCAAAGTCAATTTGAGCTGGAACTTGGAGCTGGAAATGTACACGTGCCAGGAGGGGAGGGGAATATTTCAGAGCCTGTGGTTGAAGTGAAACCAGTTTTTAAACAGAAGCCGGGTGAAAAACAACCATTTCAAAAGCTGTTGGACCACTTGTTACGGGTTAGCTGCTGAATTTGTTGTTGTACTTACGTATACTAATATTAAAAGTATATCAGCAATGCTAATGTTTTAAATATCCATTTTACAAACAGGCACTTCAGAAGAAGGACCCGCAACTTTTCTTTGCTTGGCCAGTTACTGACAAAATCGCTCCTGGATATTCGTCAATAATTAAAGAACCGATGGATTTTAGCACAATGAAATCTAAGATTGATGAAGGAACATATAATACTTTGCCCGAATTTACTGTCAGTTTATATTTTATGTAACTGTTAGAGGCATAATTACGTAACCTACATATTTGTGTATTAACTATGATTTACTTTAAGGTTGACTTCAAACTTATGTGTGATAATGCAATGGTGTACAATGGTCAAGAAACAATTTATTTCAAGGTGAGTGACGCATATGTACATATATATATTAATTTTTTCTGATAACTATACTTTGTCATCAGTGGCCCTACCTCTGTTTCAGGCTGCTAAAAAATTACTGCAAAGTGGAATGAAAATTTTGGACCCAGAACGAATTAGGTCATTGCTTCCTCTGATCCCGTCTATCAGAGTTTTAACCGAAGAATCTCTTGGATTTTGTCTGATCCCCGATCAAATTCAACAGGAAGTTGCTGATCACAGTCAGTCTGAAGAAGATAATCAAGAAAATATTTGCTTGGATCCAACCAAAAGCATTCATTATGTTCCACCTCATCCTAATGATCCACCGTACGTGTACTTGCTGTTTGAACATATTTGCTTGGGAAAGTGTAACGTGTAAATATCATAATTAATTGCTCTAACTAAACAATTTTTATCAGGGATTTGTGTGGAGCGTTTTCCGACGATCTCACCACTGAGGAAATACTACACCAAGCTAGAATAGCAGCTCGTGAAGCCGCTCATAGACTGGCTACAAAAAAACCAAACTCTAAGGTAAATATTACACATAACGTGCTTATGTAGTTATTGTACCGATTGACCTACATATTTCTGATGTAATTGTTGTACATGTCCTGAATAAGGCCATCATTAGGCCGTATCATCAGCCGTATATACGTAATCAATTGATTTTACGATTGTAGATGGGATTTTTGAGGCAAAGAACGGATGGTAGTACATCATTGGCTATTCTAACACCCAGCACAGGAGTTTTGCCCGGAACCCAAGAACAACCAGTTACTTTAAGCGTAATGACCGGCAAACTTACTCAAGGAACAACACAACTTCAAGGATACAAAGAAGAGAAAAAGAACATACAACGTACCGGTATTCATGTGTTAATTTCCGTATTTTTCCATTATATGGTTTTCATTTAATAGATGGGCCGTAAACCGTAATATTTCAGTTAAACCATTGTACTACGGAGCGTTCAGTTCATTTGCTCCTTCTCTAGATTCTACATTTTCCAATTTAACTCCTGCTGAATCAGATATGGTACGCACGACATACGGAGATGAAACCGCGATACAATACGCTGAAAGGTAAGTTCCAGTTACCGTACAATGCAATACTTGTCCATATCAACGTGATTTGGAACTGAATTGATCTCACTTTCTTCAAATTTTAGTATGATTGAATTTGCAAAAGGATGCGATTATGCCATGTATATGGTTGACGAGTTACTTGACACCGTAACGAAGGGCGAACACAAGAAAACGGTTAATGTTGTTGAAGAAAGAAAACGCGTCGAAGAGGAGGAATCCCGATTGAAAAAAGAGCAAGAAGCATTCCAAGCACAATTAGAAATGGAATGGGATAGTGCAACCAAAGCTGCAGAAACTCAGATTCCTTCAGGAAATGTTAACTATGAATCAATACGGAGCCTCAGTGAACTAGGCATTGATACTTCTTTTGTCGAAGAATTGAAGGAGACCGGAAATCCAGTGTATGTATTAAATGAAATACAGCTATTTCTAAAGTTATTCAACAAATATGACGTTATCTGCAATCCTTACTCTCTTCCGTTTGTAGGGTTACGGTGAAACTTGAAGAGACGGCACAGCTTATAGGGGACCTACAAAAGGTTCAAAATGATAGACTACGTTTACCACCACATCCGCATCCTCCGTATGCACCACCCCCATCCGAAGAAGAACTTCGCATAGCGGATCGTATTACAGAAAATCTGACGGAACTTGCTAAAAATGTGACACCTGGAACCATTGTTTCTGAAGATGCGCTAAGGAAAGCAATGGGCGTTGATATTGACTCAGCAACTTTTAGGTATGGTATACCAGAGCCTCAGCTGAACGAGCAAGTTCCAATACCAATGGAAATAACGGAAACAGAGACTGTGGAAATTAAACCAGAAGAAGGTAAGAAAGATTGTAGTTGACTGTTAATTGATTGATTCATTACGAACACAAAAACTCATTTTAATGATAATATTTGTCGATGCAGTTCTCTATGAAGTACCTATGCCTATTGGTGAAACTGTGGAGGAAACTAGCGTCATTATTTCGGATATGGTGTCGGAATTTGTAAATTCGCAAAACATCCCAATCCCCGACCAAACAATAACAGCAATCCCTTCTGGTGAACCTACGATAAGTTCTACTACTGATACACCGCCCGAGGTGATTTCAACGGAGCTAGAGCTGAAGTTGGAGCAGCCACAGTAATTGTTCTTCTGATCTTGTGCGTTTTTAATCTTCTTGGTTTAACCGAAAGAGATTTTATCTTTTGTGACGGACTCTGATATATTCCTCAGCTGAAATGAATAAGTATGTATAGACAGAATAGCGTCGATAAGTAGAGGTTGAAGAACAGTAGGTTTTCAGATTCTTTTTGTGGCCAATCGAGCTGAAGGGATTTTAGCCACATATAAATGGCAAAGGAACTCTGTTTTATCCTCATTTTATTGCTGTAAAGTGTCATGATACGTATACTTTATGCTAGATTGGATAAACCCTGTGTATAAATTATTGATTCAGTAACTTTAATCATGTTGTAGGATTAAATCATAGTACATTTTATTTTATTTTAAGGTATGTCGACACAAATGTAAGTATCAATGTATGTATATATAATATTATATCATGTTTAATATTGAATTCTAATGGTATACAAATACAAACACGTTTAATAAAGTCCAAGAAATGGTAGTTGTTTACAAGAATATGCCTTTAGATTTACATCATGGTTTAATCTGTGTAATTACACGAATACATATATAAGGATAACGGTATAACCGGTAAGTAATAGTTCTCATAAAGTTGGTATGAAGTATATATCCTTACGTCGACTTGATCTGTCATAATCGTAATTTGGTTTGTGGTTTGAGTTTTACTAGGCAATATACTAACAGTAAGTTTAGGTGCTAATGATTGGTATGTACAAGAATATTTATTTTTATAATAGGTGAATACTTTCCTAATACGTAGTGATTTAAAGGTTTGTAGTTATACTAATTTCTCTAGCTGCAAAATGTTTGTTCATACATTGAAGTTGACTGGAATTTCAGAGGAAAGTCCTGCTGAATACAGAACGTCCTAGTACATTTGACCTCTACAAGCGCAAATAATGTTAGTACACAAGACAATACGACGCAGATATAGTACACATATATGGTTTGAAGTTAGAAGGCCGATAGTTTTTTTGGATGAGTTGTTATATCCGTGTATAATTACGTGATAGAGAAACCCCCCAATTTACATACCTTCCGAGCACCCATAAATTTCACAAGGGAAGGTTGGAACGAAGGAGTGTAGTCTATTGAACTAGCAAAATCTCATTCAATTACGGTAAATGCGCCATTCATGTCATCCAGTCATTCTTTTGCATCAAAGTGTAATAGGATGACGCGAGGTGCAGAGCACATTTAAAATTACAGCAAAGCATTGATTTAGTGCATCTTATGTCCTACGAACACACTTCCGTGAAGGAATTGGTATATGAGACCTTTACCAAAAATGTGCCAATGACAATGTCTGAAATGTGTACGTGCCATTATGAAAACGTGCGACTTTGTGTTTATGTACAGTACAGGACGAAGCAATTGGAAACGTGACAATATTTATAGCTTTGCCATAAATCGCATATGTAGTTATACCTTACCATAAGAATTGCTGACAGAGTAGAGCCTTCGATGTCGTAACTTATCTTGTTTTAAAACTTCACATAAAACTGTCATCTAAAGGTACATCAAAGCACCACGGATGAGGTTTAGCAATTTAGTGTTAGAGTTACCCAATATATACCTAGCTTATGAATTAGCTGTACTATAACAGATTGAACAGAATGACAGAATGTCGAGGTAATTATTTTGTTTGAATGTATAATGCATTTGCGGAACACGTTCGTTTTCGATTTTGATGATGGTTGTAATTGTTGTAAAATTGTAATGTTAAATATCATACATTATACCTAATACGCCAAATGCGAACCGAAAATTCCTTCCTTTCTATACGTCAGGTATCTTTACCCTTGCATTTCCACATTATGCAGCATTTTACATGCATATATATATTCCAAGATTCCCAAGCCTGAAGACTGAATAAATGCGGAGAAGCGTGCCATTTCCAGATGCATCATGCACACATCTCCGAATCTCCAATCTTTTTCTTACTTTTCACAGCTAAGCATTGATGAAATGTCATTGTATACTCCGTAATACCCATCAACTTTGACACCAGCTCAAACTCTGATAACCTGCAGTGCTTCTTACCCTTCTGTACCGACACTCAATTTTGCCTGACATGCCTATGCGTACATGCCTACCCTGCAATTGAAACTCTTGATTTGTCCTCTGATGATCCAATTTGGAGATACCATTTAATTAAAAGTTGCTAAAATGCTAAAACTAAATTCTAAGAAGCTAGTACGAGATCTTTAACTTTTTATTCTAATCTATAGCCACCATATTCATTACTTAACCTTTTGATTTGAAATTCTACCCAGTGCCAACAAAGTGAAAGCGTTAGATATGTTGTAACGGTTATATTCGGAATATCTCTCAGGAAGGATAGAAGGTCAAAGTTTTGTCTTGTTTTCTATGTATACTATGACGTTCTGACAATTTTATGTCTATCTACATTCAGAACTATTTCCACTTGTAAAATACGGACCAAGCATGCTAACATGTACTGAGGTGCTTCCTTTCTTTCACCCTGACCATTAAATTCCTTTAAATAATGCGAATGCATATAACGACAGTACTAATACTAGTAATTACAGGATACAATTGACCTTTAACTACCAACTGTCCTTCATAGTAAAATTATGTACAGTATTAGCTTAGGTATATTATGTAATATGAAAGTGATAATTTGCATTAGGATAGAATTTTATGGTGGTGAAAGACAGCGTGTAGTTAGAAATTAGAAATGTTTAGTGACAAATAGAATAGAATAAGGATATTATATACCGTATCGCCATTGGTCATGTACGCATCATAAAGGACAAGTGATGTACGTTTACCCGCATGCTTTCTCTAGCACATCACGTACAAAAGATTATGAGGTGGAACTCTTTCTCTGATAATGTAGTTTTTCACCCATATTATTTTAGCACATGCTTGTCACTGCACAACTCTTGTTACACGTCTTCCGAAAAAAAAAACTTTTCAACCGTGGGTCATGATGGGCTAAGGCTACAGCTTCCCAAATGAGAAGTAGAAAAGGGCAATTTATTTTTTAATTTATTTTCATTGAATAAAACAAGGCACAAGGCAGGAGATATGGATCTTGAAAGGAAGAAAAACGCATCATCACCAGCACAAGTTGAACTTTCTCCACTTTTGTTCAACAATTTTTTCTCTCTTGTTTCAATTCTATATAAGTCGTGTCATAAGTAATTGCGTGCTGAGAGAAAGTACCACTTCCAAATTAAAGTCGAAACTGACAAGACACGCAAATAGAGTAGCATAGCGGGAGGTTGCAGATGTGGGGATAATAGTTTAGTATTTTAATTTATATGAAAGGACTATTGGCATCGGCATCAAGTTCCGTAGTGTAGTCTCCTTTATAATTGTTAGATATATTTACGAGTATGACTTCCGCGAAATGTGTTACAAAATGGATACCTTCTCATCTATGTACATAACTCACAAATCCAATACACATTTCAGACCTACGGATCTAACACCTACTCAGCAGATTCACTTGACTCTGTCAAGAACCCTATCTCTATGCATATAATATATTCTACGCTAGCGAAGATAAAAACAGCGTAAACATAAGCTTTCTCCATTGTCTGATTCATGATATCATGACAAACTGTCTCCCTGTGGAGATGAGATTCCTAGATTATACTGTTGCTTCGTCTTTTTTTAGAGTAACGAAACGACTCTGTGTGGAGGAGATACCCGGCGGACTAAATGAAAATTGTGAAGTAGCACATTTTCCCCTTTTATTTCAGGGGAAGCTCCGTAAAATGGAGAATGGGGAAAACGTTCCTATGACCCTATTTTCTAGTGCACTTCACCAAAGTGTAAACTGACACGATGGATTCTCTCTCGCCGAAGAAAATCTTATTCTGGCTGTTGGGGGCTCATGCAGGCAGATACTACTAAATCCTATTGAGTTTGGCTTCAAGAGATACACTCACGATCAGAGGGTGCTTATAAGCCCCATCAATTCTTCTCCTGTGGTCCTGATGAATCTTTCGATCGATAGGATAGAATTACGGATTAAATTATATTGCAGACTGGCGACACAACAACACTCAAAAAAGCGTACCCAAAAACTAACTGAATTCTATCGCCCTCTGATTCCTCTCCTCGTCCACATATTAAACGTCAAGCAATTACATGTTCTGACAACGAACAAGGGCATCCTCCTAAAAAATTTAGAACGGGTCAAGTATACACCCAAGTGCCTATAAGCCACTTAAATTACTCGTGGTGGAAGTCAAAGTCCGGTGGGGGTAAAGTAAGTCCGTGGGCGAACCTATTCCGCTTGTTAAACTCAATCAAGCTGTAATTATTTTTTATTTCCTTGGGCATAAATTAACTTAACCTTCGTCACATCAGGAGCGCTGCTTACGTAAGTCGAAGTAGCCAACAGAATCTCCAGTCATTCATCTTCATCAAACCTTGTATATGTGTCTCCTGGAGTCCATAGATCGAATCAGAAGTGTATAAAATATGAAGTGTCACACTATTAGTAAATCCTAAGCCAAAAAGCCTGCTCAAGCGTTATTAAGCACGAAATCTGCCTCATCGTACGTGACAATACAGTATCCTTGCAAAAGCAGACCGTGATGTTTATTCCAAAGTCGTTTGGTCATGGGCAGACATGACTTGGACAGCTTGGTTGGCTTAGAACATTGCTTGGAGTTAACGGAGGGGAAAGTTTGGAAGCATACTGCCAGTAAGAATCAATATAATAACCAAATTGAATGAAAGATATTTGTGATTTGTGTGGTTGAAAATCATATCTGGAAAGTAGCCAAAAAGCAAATCACAACACATTACGGAGCAGGAAAGCAGAAGTAATCACATCATTCATTGGTGCTGCTTGCATGAGCACAAAATACCTTGGAAAACCCTTTTACCAAGCAGGTCATCTTCCAAAAACTGGGATTTGGTAGATTAAAGAAATACATTATTTCCATCCATGATGGGTTGATTTTTTAAAAGACTTTTTGCTCTGTCGGATAAAAAAGTATTTTATGATTTGTCATCGTGCATCCATCCGAAAGCAAAAGAGTTGATCTGAGGAGTGAAAGTGGAAATCATAAAAATCGTACATTAGATGATCAAAAAATCTTTTCTCAAAAATAATCTTACTTTCACTCCCTTTCAAACCGAATTCAATAGCATTGAGACATTCAGCGTAAAAAATATCCAATACACAAGCAAGCTACAAATGCACACAATCATTACTAAAACTTCTAAAAACGCATTCACGCTTTGGTTGAATCCAATGCACAAACGAAACACCCGTGTCGTCATTCACGGTTTACGGACAAAAACACCCGTCTTTATGTGCACATTCAAATAATGTGCAAACCACACGATTTTCCCCTGTTTGCTGATATGCCATAAAGATTAGTAACTTGAAAAGCAGGAGTAGTATATAGTTTATGTAAATCATAAAAGCAAAATTACTAAAGAGCCTCCGTTTTGTTGAGTATTTTGTCGTGTTAGTTCATCCACAAGGAAATCTCGAGATTAGATGTGAATGGAGCAGAAATATATTATGTTATTACAGAGAAAATAGAAACTCCCATTGAATGGCTCGAACTCACATCCACATTGAAAAAGAGTAAATAACTTACATTTACAAATCCATTATTGGCCATTCCAAGAAGTGAAAGAAAAGCTCTGAGAGAGAAAGAGAGCGAGAGTAGTACATAAAATAGTCCACACGATACGATATATATATATATATACCTATAGTTGTATATACATACATGTAAATAGTTATTTTTCATTATATATAACCAACATCCAGTCTACAGAAAACATATTGAAATGACATACTACAAATTAAACTTTTTGTTCATAGTAAATACCACTAGATTTACGAAAATACGGACCAAAACTAGCAAAAATACACATCACAATAACATGGTAAAAAACCACAGCATAAACATACCAAGTGTATATAAATAGATATTCATACGATTTTGAAATAGAAGACAATATTGAGAAAAGAAACTAGTAGAAAAGAAATATAAGTAATACTTATATATGATAGTACTGTGATATAGAGCTACGAAACAGATCTACAGACTTTGATTTAGAAAAGATCTGAACAATACTACAAACAACGATGAGAGTTACACGACGGTCTATAGAGTGAAGTATATATATAGTTGAATTAGTGATGATGAATCATGAATCACAATGATGTAATATAGAAGTAATTATAGCAGAGAAAGGATTTTAAATTAGATGGGAAACGTGAGAGAGAACAACGAGAAAGTTTGCAATTTTGCAACCGACAAAGAAAGATAGAGATACTTTCCAACTGCAACAATTAGCCAACATCAAGGAGCATGAAGTGTCGGAGCGGCTATGGCTGCATCATTATTACTCTGCGACAATCTGTGTATAGTGAAGAATAGGCAAAGATTAGAGTTAAAAACATTGAAACACTTATTAATATATAGTTAAAGTAAAAATATCTAGCAGGAAAATCATAATATAATATCATTATATATATTCTGTGGAGAAAAAGTTTTTGTTAGTCACAGTAAAATTTAGTTTAGTTAGTTTAGTAAAGTTAGTTTTGTCGTGAGCGTATTAGGAGATGCAATCTTTTTTATTTAAAAATGGAATATTTACGGTAAGTTATATGATATATATATATATATATTTCTCTCGGAAAGTACGAAACGAGTTTGCATGATTGATTAAAGACGATTTTTCTTTTTCTAGTCTACACGTTTGTTAGTGTAAAGTGTAATAGTTTAGCCAATGGCACTAAATATTCGGAGGAGATCACATGCTGTTAATTTACTTGTTGGTATTTGTAAGGTGAAAATGGAACATTTTTGTATGTGTAATTTTTAGAATTTTAGGCAATGGTTTAGGTTCGTTTAGGACTCATTCGGTTTTGGTTATTTTTTTTTGTTTTCATGTTTTAGAACCAATATGAAAATATCATTTCTCATGCATACTCAGTGTCTGTGGAGACTCCTCGGTCAAGGAAAGGCCGATGATGATCATTACTACTACTCTCATAAGAATTCTCAGCGGAGTGATGACTATGACTTCCTCTCGGTGGTCCTGAGTGATGTTGATGTGCGTGGGCATACGCTATACTTTTCTGGTAGCTAAAAAGTTGCCTTTCTAAACTGTAATTTTCTGCTTGCAAAGCTCCAATTTCTCTCCTGAAATTGTAATAAAAAGGAGCCTCAGTCAGAGCCTCTAGTAAAATGGATAAAGTGTCCCCTCAAAGACGTTCCTTCTCGTTGCCGCGGCGTGCATACCTCATTTGGAAATTGTGAATCCGAGTAACGTCATCATACTTGTGATAAGTCGCTTGAAATAATAAATAGGACTCCCCCCACTCAATCTGGATCCGTACTTGACGCTTGTCATTTAGGTAAAAGCTATTGGGGTCCCGAACCTGGTGAGAGCACAAAGAGGGAAAACACAGAAAGGAACATCACATCATAAATTACATTCTTTTATTATCCCATCAATCTACTCCAGCAAGAGTGTCACATAATAATCTATCCTACACGCCACAATATAACACAACGCACGATATATGGTTCTCTATTCCTGCAAACGTTTTGTGTGGGCAAAAATATGGTGGTATAGTTGTTTCGCGAACCCATAAAATTGTAAATTATTACAGGTTATAGCAAAGCCGGGCTATGAAAAGGGATGCTGTTAATACTCCGGTTAAATGAGCCTACTGCTACTACGGAACATTTTTTTCTGGTGGTGTGTGTGCATGACATGAAAATGGTGAAAAGGGAAAGGACTCAGCCAACAAGCTAAAATAAGCTCAGAGCTATAATATTACAACAACCTACCACACAAAGTTGTATTGTTGATATTGTGTTATAATATTGGCGACGACGAGGTTCAAGCTTGAGAAGAAAGAAAGGGGAAAACATTATCAGGCAACAAAAAGGATGCTCACATCACATCCCCGTTATTATTGAGACATGAGAAGAAAAGATAGCGGAAAGATAACGTTTTTGGCCCAGTTTGTATTGGAAGGATGAGCGACGGGACTGTTGTCTATCTTTTTGTCAGGCATCACACATATTTAGCGAAAACGACCTGTCAAACATCCAGCATGGCAACTAAAAACTCTCTGCACCACACAACTTTCTGTGCAAGTTTTCACTTGCGAGGGATATCAGGGTGGCATTATAGCAGTGTAAAATGACAAAATACAATACAAGAAAATGCGTACTCAGTCAGTCTGCTGGCACGGAAAGTTAGGTTAGGGTTAGGTATACGTATATATACTCCGCTCCGCAATAAGTTGGGTGGTTTGGTTGCAAGATAAATTCAAAAGGGGACAGGATCCCACATAGAACACGCCACTAGCAACACAACACACAACTGCCATTCCGTGAGGACTGGGGACCAACATGACATGACATAATACTTTATGATCTGAGAAGCAGCTGGTTTTCCATAGTCATTCATCTGCCAGTTGGGGAAAACGTATGACATGTGCGAATGGAAAAGGAGTATAATAACACTGTTGAATATATACATACAAACCAAGTCTTTTCTCTCTGCGGAACCACTCACCTGAATAAATGTGAAGTACTCATTTTAGGAGATAATGGGGAACAAAAAGATAGAAAGTGGGAGAAAGGAGCAGTGTGATGGTGGAAAGTAGGGATACAACACAGCCACACACAATCCACTAGTCTGATACACCACAGAGAGAGACAGATATTGTGCCATTTTAATATTTATTACCAACCGACCACACCAACTCCACACAGGAATTTCACGACACTGAGCATGAACTATCGTGAACATTATCCATCGCCCGCCGTGCCGTGTGTGTGGAGTGGAGCGGAGTGGAGGGATAGATGTATGGAGGGGTGATCAAAATATCATTATATTTTACATTCCTGAAGGTCATTCTAATACTCATAAATCCTCGAATCATGCACGTCCTCCTCCCACAGCGCTAACTACAATAAGGTACATCTTGGTCCACGTAACAAGGGCACAGGAAGAAAAGGGGATAACAAAGTGGCCAAAATCGACTGACGTGAATATCGTAGTGGAAAATGTGTCTAGGCAAAATGTTATCTGCAAGAAAACGTAAGCTTCCTTCTTCGATCTCGCTGTCTCTTATGAAATAACTATGTGGTACATTTTCCTCAATCTGAATTAGACACAGTTGGCTACACTCTACTTTTTCCGGGAAGGTGTTCACGCTTAAGCGTATCCTTTGTGATGTTCTATCTAGGCATGCATTTGGGGTGTGTTCCGCAATTGGGAGATAGTAAGTAACCCGTACTTTACTACTGATATTTTGATGCCCCAACCCAACTTTGCCACATATCTAAGTAGATGCATGAGCCTGCCTCTCAAGAGTCATTAAGAAGTACGAACGAAGAGGCACGCAAGAGAAAAAAAGTATACAGTTTTCATGTCTTCTTCACAAGTGACTAACAAAGCTAACTAAGAAGATCAAGGGAAGGTGGCTAACAAACCTGCATTTATGTTTTCCTACAAAGCATATACACACACACACACAACCTTCCCCACTTTCATTTACTCCACCTAATAATACTTTTGCTTTGGAGGGTTATAAAACCCCAGCTCTCATCTTGATATCACATTCAACTAGGGCAAGAAGACTGGGGGAAAAGCACTTTATCAAGGAAAACCAGACTACTTCTTGTTAGAGGCAATGGAACACTTGGTTAAGTTAAAAGTACCAAGAAAATGCCTCTTTATTTAGCGATCAGTGAGGTAGTAATGCAGTACTAAAAGGGAAGCAATATAAGAGTTCATGCAAACCTTACAGGCAGGCTTTCTTCCTTTTTATGGGAAAAGCCTACCTATTCATCTTTCAAAGCATACAATTTTGCGGAGACCAACCCAGAAAATATGTACATGTTTCTCCAAGAAAATTATAACCTCGACGAAGTCAACAGAGGTGTATAACGTCCAGCAACAACACTCCCGATAACAGGGCAACTGCCTGGGAAAAGCTGGAACGTCTTAATGTCTCAAACGCATTGTTGTTAAGGCTTGTTAGCGATTCATTTTCGATACCTACCCCGAAAATACTTAAGATTCTTAGTGATGCTGTCTACGTGCGTGTTCCATTATCAGTCGAACGGTGGAATTACCTATACAGGAGAGATTAAGCTCCATTAAGATTTCACAGGGAGAAAATGTTGTGAACTAGAGAAAAAATCATAAGCTCTTCGTTCCACCGTTCGACGACGGGCGGTGGAGCCGATTGCGAAATTATTTTGGGTCGTGTCCTGAGCTCCTCAAAGTGAAGAAAGATGAAGATGTGTTACAATGGTGGTGGTATGGTGAATGGTGGTGTGCTATTTTAGTATGATAGATATTTTCCCCTCAAGGCTCCCATTCACTTTGCCGCCTATTCACAGTAAAATCCCCAATATACAAACAAAAAACATGGTAAACGAATAGATTACCGTGCCATTAAATACCTGTCATTCAACTTCACCCGGCACAAAAAGGACGATTTTTGGGTAATAAGAGTATAACAGACATGTAAATGTATTGTGAGCAGATAAGCCGTATATAATGCGTGTAATAAACACATGACAAAGTAAACCCCGTTATCCCCATTATTATTACCCTTCGATGGCATGTTGGCTAATGCCCAATATGACAATACTGCTCATAAATAAAACACAATGGACACGTAATGATAGGCCCGAAAAACCAGTCGAATTTGCTTATTCATATTCATTTTTTATGACGCCAGACAAAAAACTGGAGAGAGAACAGAAGAAGGAAGCTATAATGCCCTTTTTTGTTACTCTTTTCTTTTAATGTCTCTCCTGCTGCTGCTGGCGAAAGTCTGGAAAAAGCTGGAGAAAGAATAGAAAAAATAACCTATAAATATACACACTCTGTGCAAACATTAGTTGCAACTTGAGCCTTTCTCCCAGTGCCATTCTTACAGAGAGTCAGTGAGAGCCTTGTCGTAGATAAACTCTTACAGTGGGTTACCTACTGCCACACTGCAGTTCATAAAAAACCCGTGGCTCTACTGACTTGAGCTGAATTAAGTCTTAAACAAACATCATCTCATCAACCAAACCCAAAGGAGATATAAAAGGCATGCTAACGATCTTCAAAGTAACTTGTATTCATTAAAATTATTATGTGTTCTGTTCTTCCTACTTCCGACAAAATATGGGAGAGCTATTCATCCACTCAATTAAATGAGCTCGATGCATAGATTATACGTTTTGTTTCTTCGAATTCGTATCCCCCTTTGCTGCTTGCTGCTGATATAATGTATATCTGGGTGAGTATATAAAAATTAGGTGACTTATTGTTTATCCGAGCGAAGCCCCTTCCTGTTTTATAGCAAACATGTCATTAAAAGTAGTACAGACAAGACGGATTAGGAAAACATGATGCGTGTGTGTGTGATGTATTCACTTTAAGGCAGGCTAAATCGCAAGCAAATTCGAGGATTAATGCAAAGGGAACTTGGGGAAACAGGCGTGTAACAGGCTGAAATGTGGAGTAATAATACATCTTCATTACTTGTCTATTTATTCATGTACATGCACCACTTACTTAAATATACAAACTACAGGGGAAAACCCTGGAGAGTTGAAAGAAGAAAAAAAATGATAGGTACTTTTCCACGTGCATTAATACTGGACGAAAGGAGAATGATGGATATGGTACGTAAGTGTATAACTAAAGGCAAGCTGACACGAAGGACAACATATTATATTCATTCAGTAAACGCAACCACGAGAAAATTACATGGCAGGAAAAGAGAGCACACATTTATATACACAGACACACTGGACTGGATTTTTTTTTCTAAAAAGAGTGAAGTAGAAGTAGAAAGGAATATATAAAATAGCTTTATTGGCTTACATCTTGCAACAGTTTCTCTCCATTGCTTCGATTCCCAAGGCGTAATTGCTTCATAGGGCTCTGCATAGTATGATTTTTGGGTGGATGTGTGGATTCAAATAGAGGGTAGAGTATAGCAGTGGTGAATGGTGTGGAAGGCAGTATTTTTTAACGGTTTTTATGTTTTTTTTTGCACATAATTGCAACGCATGACATTGGAGAGATAGAGATATTTGGCAGACACAAAAAAATCACAAGGTGGCGAAGGGAGGTTTTTTCAGAGGTCAAGAAGTGCCACGTACGAGAGAACAGCAAGAAAGAGAGAGAAAAAATAGACGGGAACATAATAATAAAAGAGAGATAAAACTACGCATATGATAAATGTATAGTTTTGCAACTTGTCGGATCGACGGAAATATATATTCATCACACAATTATGGAATGATCATATCTGGTATATATTATACTGTCCTACTACTGGTTAATAATAATACAGTGCAAAAAGGTATAGAGATAATTATATGTATACACATGTGGAGTATGTCTACTATTCTGTTTTTTTCGGGGAAAGTTAATGATTTCCATGTCATGATAATGGTGAATTGTGGAATACACCTTGATAAATTGTTTCCCTTTGTCACGTACCAAATACGGGTTTTGTAAGGCTAAATAATATTATGTGATGTGTATTGTGTTTCTCTGGGAAAATGGGGCTAATTACCTTGAATGTGTTTTTGTGTCGATGATGTCGATACGATAAAGCTCATTATCGAGGTGGCTCAAAGGAAGTGAATTTGGTGTAATGCTCAGTCACAAATAATAATACGGGCTTTGAAGGGAGCTAATATGGGCGAGGAAAAAGATGTTTGAGGGGAGGCGGAACTGAGACAACCGATTGTTTGAGGGGTTTGAGGTGTTCATGAGAATTGAGTGACACAAATGAGCTTAACAAGGAGGATGACGAGAGCCGTCGTCGTGATATAAATAGGACAACTCATCGTCAGTTTGTGTTGGGATTGGAAAAACTTCAGAGAGCAACTTGAGGGAACAATTTTTGGAAACGCAGTTGCATGGACTCGTAAACTCTACAGTTGGGTGTGGAGTTTGAGGGAACGGGGTAGAATTAATTGTGCTACACAATGACTTGCTGTATCACCCCCCTCACGCTAATGATCTGATTAGAGAGGGCACACTTTGTGACTTCAAACGAACACAAAAATAGGATCTAGCGGGTAAGTACGTATTGAAACTGAAATTATTGTTGGGGTATTAAAAAGTGGGGTATAACAACAAATAAGCCTTCCTGCTGGTTGAGCACGCGGAGGAAAAGGAAGTAAACCCCACATGAAACGAAATGCTAAGTATCTTACTAACAAAACATGCATGGGTTTTCATCTGACTGAATGCGTATATTTTCTCCAGAATGTGGGTGAGTATCTCATCTGTATACAAGGTGAGGTGAAATGTTTGGTTACCTCATCCAGGTGGAAAGGAGGAAACGTATGCCAAAACAGATTCACGGAGATAACGACTTTGACAGGAAAAGGTGAAAAGGTTGAAGGACTCGAGTGGGTGGTTTAAGAGGAGGCTTGGATGTCATCTTAGGGGGAAATGGCTATGATTAGTATGCTCTCTAATGAATTTAAAACAAGGAAACTAAGGAGTAGGAAATAGTGAGGGGGAAATGTTCAAGTGGGATTTTTGTAACAAATGGAACCAGCGTTAATAAAGAAGGGCATTAGCACCACGACATCTTCTCTCATATAATACACCTACTCCCAAATAGAGTCCACCGCGACACTATTTAAACCTGGTGTGTGTGTGTGTGGTATGTCTTCTTGTGTAAGCCTGCATTTGTTGAGCAGGTGGGTGGGTTGATGTTATGTAAGGTGAAAATGTGTTTGTGAGACATACCTCTTTCACGGTCACATCTGTCTCCATAATGATCCCATCATCTACCTCCTCTTGTACATAGTAATGGCTGTAAGGAGCATGAGTACAGCTGATGGGGTCGAGAAGCCCTGTTTTACTATTGTACCGAAGGAGATAGGCACTCCAACTCACGTATCGCAAATGGTTCCTTGGCACATTGTGCACGTCTTTGTACACCATTCGAACTCGGAGGGTCTCCGAGTGAGTGTCCGCTTCAAGGGTCCACGCTTGCTTGTCTCGGTCATAGCAGATCACAGCTTGACTTTCTGCCGGAGTTGTGCTCGGACCTGCTACTGAGGGCACAGTGAGAACGGGATTTGGCGTGGTGGGGACTTGAGGCACCAACGCCACTTCACTGAGAGTGTTGGCGGTCACCATTTCCAAGTGGATGTGGAGCATACCCTTGATACGGAAAACGAAAGAGTTATGTAGTGTACCAAGGTTTATAACTCGGAAAATGTACTTTCCCGTTCCCATAATAAACTTCTCCAGAGTAATTATCAGACGGGGCCTAATAGGCCATAAGTACGAGTTTGTGGAGAAAAGTATTATGAATGGGATGGAATAAAGGAGTTGGTGGAAATTACGAGGCACTTGTTTCATTTGCTGGGTTAGTCAAGTAGTACGTTATTTTAGCACTTTTCCGCCACCACTTCCTCATCCCGTGCTAACTCCATGTGCTACGCGACAACCAGCGTGCAGGTATAATTCATGCTTGGAGTTGGAACAAAAAATGAACTCGTTTAGCACCGTAAAAAGGAGGAGGTGGTGGTGGTTCGGATCCAGAGTGATTTATTTATCGCTCCTTCAAGGCCGTAATTATCTGGCACTGCTCAAATGAGATTAATTCTTTTGCAAGTTTCGTCGAAGAGTTGGTTTCGTGCGGGGTTAGCCCAAGCATTGCCTCTATATATTTTCATAAAAAACACTTTTCCCCTTTGACGACGACGTATCTGGTGACCTATACTTTCTGCGAAAAACCAGATTTGCGATTTGCCTCAAATTTCGTGAATATATAGCTCCCGATTTTTATATGTTTTTATTATATTTCCCTCCTTTCACACTCCCCACCATGAAAACATGACGCAATTTGACAAGTTAAATACGCCTTCCACCGCAAAACAAATTGTATTTTGAATCTCTTGTGGCAGGCTCCAGCCAGAGGTTGTCGTTGTTCAACCGTGGAAAAAAAACGAGAAAAAATATTTATATTCTTGAAAGCCCCTTTATCACTCGGCTTGAGTGTCGGAGTGAAAAGTTAAAACTTGAGGTTTGTTTATCATTATGGCTCCACTCCCGCGAATACCTACGTCTAGAGCCAAGGTTAGAGAAACAGTGGAAGAAAAGGAAAATATTAAATTCTCATACTTTGTAGGCACTGCACGTGGTGGTATACATTATCATACATTGAATCAGAATCAGGAGTCTGTGGGCGTGCATGTAAATTGCGAAACAGGAGTTCGGAGGAGCCAGGTATATGTGCACTGAGGGAAAAGTTGGTCCTTTCCCCGGAATAGATAAAACCCGGCAACTTTTTGCAGTTCATTACAAAGTAACCATTTTCTGCACATATTATTCTAGGGAAATGGGACCAAGCGTAAAGGGATTTTGTGTGGTCACACGGTGCACGAGAAATATTAATGGAGCACATTTGCGGTGGGATATTAAAATCTGACATGAAAAGTCCCCTCATGAAAATGAGGAAGGATGGGATGAACAAGTTATTTTTGGGAAAAACTCCCTTTTAACAGGCGTATTACTATACATTAGTTTTTGTTAACGTGGGATTTTTTTAAATGAAAAAAAGAAGACAACTAGATGAGACATGTGAGTTGATAACAAGATGAGCATGATAATAATGACATTTAAATAAACTAGGTGCCTCTTACTCTTTGAACAATGTCAGCCAGCCGAATCCTTGGAATCCATCCAAAGCTTTTGCCATTTGTGTCCGATATATCATCCAGTAGCCCGGAATTGATGGTTCTCTCCCCTTCCCCGAGGATCATGACGTAGCGCACTCGACACTGGTGATCAAATCCGGTGAGTCGATTCAAGTGGACAAATAACCTCTCATCACCCGGATCCCTCCCATAAGGGTAGACAAGGATGTTCCAGTCGAAGCCACCAAAATTAAAATAAGTGGTTTCCATTTTCGGAGGATTAGTTCGTCCATTTGGTAATTTGTGCGGAGTCAGGTAGGCAGTTGGGGTTCGTAAATCAACCTCATAATGAGTTCTGATAGCACTCATCGTCAGCTCAAGTTGGAACTCTCCGTTGCGGTCAGCAAAGTTTCTGGCGTACAAGTCATGTACAGGAATGTAGCGGCGGTTCCCCTGTGATCCGGAGGTAAACATAATGTACAAGTGTACAACAACCCGGTTTATTGCGCCGTGATATTATTTTTATGGGTGTATCGTGTGGCGAGAAAAGGAGGTGACGGTTGTTGGAAGCGTTGGAAATACAATACCACACCACGTCGTCGTCGAATATATATATATGTGTGTGTTACACATTCCCCGCGAACATGGCATGGCGAGTCGGTGAGAGAAAACCCGACATTGGAGGAGTCGTGGGGGAATCGAATGGAGAAAATAACATGAAATGGAAAAAATAGACGCTAATATTATTAGAACGTTTATATAAATCCTGTAGGTATTATAGCACTTTGAGTGGAAACCCTCTGTGGCCCTACCGTCGGAGAAAACATCAAATGAAGTTATTGTTCTTATTCAATTATTTGTAGCATTTGATATTCACATGGCGAGATGGTGGATCTATTTTTATATCCAAAAGCTATATAGCTATACATATATTACATCCACTTTCCCTTTCATGTCTTCATCCAATTCCCGTAAATGCAATTACTAGTCATTTAATATGGTTTGGTGTGGTATTAGTGGGCAAAAGTGTAATAAGGATGAGGACAGAGCAGAGAAGAGGGGTATTGAGCTTATTCTTTTCTTACCTGTGCCGGGCTGTCATAGGAGAACTTGACGCTTTTCCCACTGAAAGTCTCATTAGCGGAGAAGTGTTCCCGATTAAGGAGCGTGAAAGAAAAGTCAACAAGGACTTTCATACCTTCTGAAGGATTCCTCCAGACGAGGTACACCCCCAAAACTTTCTCTGTCCGAGAGAAAGTTATGGCCCATTTTTGATAGCCGTAAACAAACTCTTTGGATGTTACGTCCCGGTGCAAATCTCGTGTTACGGATTTCGTCACGATGAAGGTGAAAACGTGAGTGTTCCACCGGTCGGGGATTTTCGCGAAACGGTATAGCAAAGACATCCTGGCTCATAGTTTGATTCCCTTTAGCTTTACTCCGGTTTGAAGGAAGTTGGGCAGTGGTGGTGATGGGGGCATCTTAATGAAACTCCGGCGGAGTAGTGTTCCATGATTTTAGATGAAACTAAAGTGAGTGAGACGGTTTGTTTAACACGGGGATGAACGATGGGAACTGGGTATCACCTGTGAATAAATGAAATAAAATAAACACAAAGTTTTACAATTACTTGCGAGAAAATGGCGAGAAAATTAACATTGTGGGAGTTTTTCTCTCAGTGGAGATGTGTGAGCCGTGATAGTGAGTCAGTCTGAGCAGCCAGACGAATGATAGAGACTCTTCTGGCTAGTGAAAAAGTAATGATTTTTGGTACATTGTTCACGAGCAAACACCCCAAAATAATAATGGATTCTAGCTGGAAGCCAATATACCCTGGTGGAATATATATTTTTATATAGAGCTTTTAAAATTCATGGGAAACTTTTCAAATTAGTTGGGTAAAAAAGTGGAAAACAATAGTGGAATTAGGAGTAAAAGAGTAAGCTGGGTTTTGCGGATGCTTACCTTTTTGGGGTAAGGTAGAAAAGGGAAATAATATTCTTCCTTCAGTTTGTGGTTTAACTGTATTTTATATGTAGGTATTTGTCCTTTATGTGGAGATAAACGAAGCGGAAGCCAGACGACGAACGAAACCACATTGTGAACCCATATGACCATATTATTTTGACATTTTATACCTTGTTACATATTGCCATTCCTTATAGGATAATCACCTTTTGTGATACGTGCATCCTGAAATTGTTTTAATAAAATAATGAAGGTAAAGCCTTACACGAGTTGTGTACAGGCAGATAATGAACTATACAGAGATGTTACATGGCCGCAATTTTAGGCATGTTGCATTTCGTTTGTTGTAGTTGCTTGTTTGTGGAAACAGAAAATCCATCCACCGTTTTAAACAATTTAAAGAAATTGTTTCACGATTACAGATAGTACGAGCCCAGCAATATTTCACGATCCCACTCTGTCTTTCAGACAGCTCATGAGACATTCCTCATACATTCTCATGGATTATGTATGCTATCTCTCTCTCTGGTTTCTCTTCTTTTTATAAAACTTTCCCGGCCCGGTTTAGCCCACAACATAAAACACTTCACGAACTACAAACCCCACTACATAATAAATATATCCTTCGAGCATGGAACTCCCACAGATAGGATTTCCTATTCCTTGTCTTCATGATCTATTAATGTCTCCATATCATGTACACATAACATGCCTACATTGATATTCTCACAAGTATCGATCCACTTGCGAAAAAAAATCTCTTTTTTTCTCTCTCCATTTCAGACCTCTCCTCACTTTCACCCCAGACGCATTTATTTCTCACATTGATAAAAAACCAAGTATTGACATTTTTTCTAAGGATTTAGGTTTTTTCTTTTCTTTCCTGTTTTTATCGGTAATACAAAAGGATATCTGATACAATCTATCGTTTTTGGTTGAAAGGATCCAGAGCTATCGCTCCACGGCTCTGAGAATGGATTTCACACAAAATTTTGCGAAAACAACAAAAACCCATTGGGAAGTGCAAACAATGCCATTGTGGAAATAACACTATAGAGGGAAAATCAGAGAGAGAGAGAAAGAAAGTAGTTTTTTGTCTGATCGTGGACTGTGTATATGAATCATGACCATACAATCATCTCCTGATGAAAAGAAAAGAGGCTCATCAACATCCCATTTTTTAGGCTCCCTCCGCCACGCTGTATCCTCAGCTAAAACTGGTTTTTAGCCTCATGAAATAATATGAGGAAATCATGATATGGTAACACTCATCATCATCTTTTTCCTCCCTTTCCCCCGAAAAAGAAAAACAACTTTTACCTCTAGTCAGTAATGGTGTAACAATGTTTGCTCTCTCTCCATATCCACTCCCGTGCCTACTACTTTTACTCCACGACGAGAGGCAGCCAGCAATATTGCACAACATGTTCGTAAACAGAGTTACCGTTTGAGAGCGGAAATTACATTTTCTCCTTTTATTATATCACTTTTACTTGACACATGGAAAATCAAGTTGGGTCTCTGGCGAGAGATGACGATGAAAGTGGAAAAGGAGGGGAAGCGATCGTCATCGACACCATCATTATCATATGCATCAAAGGATGCTCGTGTAAAGTGTGTCTCGGGTGGATACATGTATTCGCGGACGGCGTGGGCTTCAATTATGACGTCGATGTCAAATAATTGCTAATAAAGAATTTACATTGCAATTCATAGCATTCCTGTGAAAAGCAAACCTATCTATTTACCCCTCATCTCGTTGAATGTATCCTGTCAGCACAAAAAAACGTATTGACTGTACTTTGTAAACATTAGATGTGAAACTGAACTGATGACTATAGAGTTGCACAATGTGGTTATGAACCGGCGGAAATTAGTATTTTAGGTATTCCGTTGGTACTCGCTGAATGAGCGACTTTACATTTCGGAATTATGCTTTGGAATTGGTCCGTTTGAAAATAAAAGAACTATATACGATGCGGGACGTGGGGACAAGGAAGAGGTTGGCTGTGGTCAAATCGAGTCGAATTCCTTTGGAATTTTTGGATTACAAAGGCTGGATCGTCTTCATCATATCATGAGGTACATGGCAAAGCCAAATGAAACGGTTTATATTATCACATGTTTGACGGGGGAGTCTTCCCGCAATGTCTCAAAGAAATCTCAGCGGCTGGAAAGGAGAAATAAAAATGCCGTAAAGTTTGGAAATAACGATGATTTCATAAATAGATAAGCTCTCCTCTTTGAAGACAGTCCAGCCACGTCGATTTTTCCAGCTGGCGGAAACAACAAAAAACTCTCAACTACACATCCCTCCTAAATTTGGAGATATATAAAAGATCCAACGTAAGATACTTGTGATGATGATGATATGCTACGCGGAAAGAAAGGTGCAGTCAAGGTAGTCAACTAACAAAAGGAAAGGTAGATAGAGTATATTGCGTATCCAGCCGTTCCCTTTTCCACAGAGATTTATACTCCGAAATGTCCTCCGAGTATACTTGCCAAAGTAACCACACCTCAAGTACACTCACATTATGCTTCTCCACAGTCTATGATGTCCTCTAAGGAGGATATATATCTATATACATACATAACATTGTTTCATAAATCCATGGATGTCCTTTTGTGTATTTTTTTACAAAGTTTTTCCTACCAAAATGAGAAAACCTGGAAGAAACAGGATGGATAGCCCAACTTCAATCCAATTCAAGTGCATATTTCGCAAAAAGAAGTTTTTTTGGACAGAATGACTTTAAAAGGGAAGGATAATATAGATAGGTAGTTAGGCACGTCGTGTACCCTGGAGTTTTTTCTTATAAAAAAAAACGACGAAACAGCTTGACACCGCAACAACCACCATCCTTCAAGTCTTGTACATTATTATTACGATAGAGCACATAAGCAGCAGCCCCCGTCTTATCATTTGCATATAGTACACACATCCTGGTGGTGGTGTGTAGCTCTCTTGGAAGATCACTCTTTTTAACTTTTTACTTGGGAAGTGGAGCAGGACCGGCTCTCTTGTAGTAAGTTTTCCAAAATAGCTATGTATACGCACACACCGCCCGTCCGTCCGCGTCCTTTTCTAGCATTCAACTCAACTTTTCCAAAAGTTCACGGAACCAAGTTACACAGCACACCTAGATGGGCAAACCAGGCAGACGAGTGAGACGACGTCTCAAAAAAGGATCGAGAGTGGTGGCTGAGAGGTAGCCAAAGAATATCTGGAATACTGGTTAGCTCGGGAAAGTGAAGTTCCATGCAGGTAGGGACAAGGCACACGTGCAGTAATTGAGATTGAGGGAGAGAGGACTGAAGGCAAATATAATACCTCTTTGCTTATTTGAAAGGTTTTCGGGGAAGCGGGCTGTTCTCCCTCCCATGCTATATGCATCTAGCCTAAACATGGAATAAAGTTTAGCTCGTATCATTTGAAACTTTTGCAGGTATACCAAGCCCTTCAGATCAGAAGTGTGTACAAGATACACAAGAGAACGTCACAATTTCGGTGCGGAATTTACACGGGGAAACAGGAATAGAAGTATTTTTCCCCGTTTTTTTCACTTCCATTTTCTTGATCACACGAAATCCCTGGTTTTTTCAAGATACCTCGAAGTACACAAACCATTTATTGCATTATTAACTATTTACCATGTGTACAGGAGTGATGGTATGCAAACAGAAAAAAAATCTATCTGGAAACTGATTGAAACGGAGATTTCTTTATTCAAACTAGCTGAATCCGTATATTTCCTGGGATTTTTTCTTTGAAAAGTGAATCAAGCAGAAGCAGAGTGCGCATTACAAGAGGAAAAAATACTGACTTTCACTTTGTGAATAAGGAATATCCAGCCAGAGAATGGGTAAGTCCTCCCACTTCGAGGCAGAAAAGATAAATAAGGAAAAACGTTGAGGGAAAAGGAGAAAAAAGAGGGAAACCTTTGATGCAAATAGGCTTCTTGAAAAGGAAACCAGGCAAAAAGCTGGAAAGACTCAGATCAATGATCAAGCCACCTTTAATACCTCCATTTATTCAACGAGGAAACCAATTAACGCCTTGATACGATATATATACCTAAAGACGTTAAAAAACAAGCCTCTTTACCATTTTCTCTGTTTACTCAAAAAACGGAGAGAAGATCCTTCCGTTATATTGAGCGCGTTCTTTTGTACACGTTGATGCTGCATAAATAAATATAAAAAAAGGAGCAAAGGAGGATGTTAAATTGCTAACCAATCATTTTTACCCAGGGTATTATCATATTACTTTACATTTTTCCTGTATTCTTCAGCTCCCGTTTTAGCATGCAAGTCAGCATTCCCCATCGCCACTTGCATATTTATAAGGGTACATGTATAACGAGTCTTTATTTCAGGGAAAAAACTAGCTTCCATTTTTTTTTCTTCTTCTTCTCTTTTTTCCCTCCTCACCTTTTGCTATTCTACGCTTTGATTACTTTTTTTCCTTTTTGACAAGCCCTATACACACACACACACCACTGTCATGATAATAAATGTGGAATGAGGAGGGGATCCTTTTCTTTTTGTACTTTCAAATAGGAAACGAGAAGGGAAAGGCTGAAAGGCTGAGCACTGGAATCATTGATGACACGTACTTCGTACCACGGAGTAACAGTCCAAATGAAATGGTTACGGGCTCCCAAAAAATAAAGTAAGACATTGGGCCCATTGTAATTTGTAATGTATGCGATTCGGGAAGGAAATCGGGGCAAGAAAAGTGTTGTCTACACAGAGTAATAATGTATACATCAATGAAGTAAAACTGGAGAGTGATCTGTACTAACATTAGCCACAGAGTTCACAAAGGTTATATAAGGAAGGGAAAATATACTATAAGAGGAGCTACAAAGTATGCATACGAAATTCAGACTTTCTCTATTTTTTCCCTTGAAAAGAGAATGAAGGGATTTGGCAGGGGGAAAGTGAGTGGGTGAACTAAAAGAAAAAAAATATTCGATCACTTTCTCGTTTCTTCATTTTCTTCTATTTTTCTCACACTTTTCCTCCTCTCACACCAGAACACGTACACGGAGAGAAGTTTTTTTGTGTTGTGAATGAGCCCTGTTCGGGGTAACGAGGATAATTTATATGCAAATTATATTGACTTTTTTCTCTGGGCTGTTCAACACCAAAACCACTGAGCTACTCCAAGAACCATCATCATCATATCATGCTGGCAACTGGTTTTGGTCTGGTGTCGACTCGATCACTCTTAAAACTATTATTGACGAGGATGTTGCAAGAAAAACTTCAGTAAGAAAAAAAAATCGAGTATAGCACTTTGTTTGATCTTCGCATAAATTAATATATATCTAGGAGCCCTTAAAGAATTAAATTGTAATTGATTCCCAAGTGTGATCACTACTACTGCTGTAATAGAAGCTTTAGAGTTTCAGGCTGGCAACAACAAGACGGGGAAAGTGGGCTAACGGGAAAATTCCTCGTTGGTTTGGTTAATTTTTGTAGACCTCAATCAAGCGTGAGTCAGTTCAATTGTGAGTTTACGCCTGGAAATTTTGAGGGGCGTGTGCTGCTGGGGAACCAGACCAGATTGAAAATGATATCAAAAGTAGCAGCATATTTTTAAGGGGAGATGGAGCGTCTTCTGGAAGACAGTGTTTACTTTGAACAGTTCGTTGAGCCAAGCGAATTTCGAAAAATCTAGAATGGGTATGAGAATTCGTGGTGCTCAGTGAGGCATGTTGGATGAATTGAATTTCTTGTTTCGTCTTGTTTCCCTCTTTTGAATAAGGAAAAATGAGGAAATGACTAAGCAAGTATTTTTCGATGCAATAGGGAAATTCTTTACGTTTGAAAACACGGAAGAGACTCCTTCTTTAAAATATATTCTAAATATAGATTTACATAAGAACTTTTGTCAGTCAGTAGCTGGCAAAGGAGGATGGAAATCAAGGAGAGGATTGTATGCGTTTTCCCTGGCTAACCTGCTGAATCATGAAAAACTCCGTTGGGAAAATTGTAGAAAAATATGGAGCACACAAATCAAATGCAATCCAACGCAAAAAAATCAGTGCTCCATATGCCTAAATTTAGTGTCAATAGTAGATTTTCTAAATGACCGTACAACAGCATTGAGGTACAGATACGTCGTGCTATGCGTTTGGGCTCGCAATACTTGGCAATACCTATGCTTCCCGTCAACAAAATCACTTTCAAACTGCACCTTAACTCTAGGATAGTCTAAGATAGTTTTATCGTTGTACTTGCCATAAAACACAGAATCCAATATTGCCCCGGGTATAACTTCAACTCAAGTTGGAGTCTCATGAAGTTCTAATGAAGATTGAAGGAGAAAGCTATTACGACACGTCCTTTCCCATTTTTAGAAATCATAATGTGAATTCTACCCAATTTAATAATAACTTGGCATTTTCTCCTAGAAAAAACATACTTCTATTCTTCTGAATACAGATATAGTTAGCTATAAGCATAGGTACATATGCGTCTTATAGATGTCTTGATAGGTTTATTGTACATGTCTTGACTTGAACTTTTCTCGGAGGAACATTAACTAGTTAACGTGCCGTATCTTGTTGAGAGAAAACAACCTTCGTCTTCCAGTCTGACAGACAACATGACAAAACACGGTTCATAGTTCTATTTTGCAATTTGCAAGCTAAGCAACTCCCCAGATGAGTTTTTTGTCCAACCCCAAACCTCGTCGTATCAACTAGGTATACACACTTTTTTACTTTGAAAATTTCGATAGCTATTCATCCCGGGAAACGTCCATTGATTCCATCTACCCATCCATTTTTTTGTCAACCCTTCACAACCCTTTTTTCGGCTTTTAGATGATCAATCATGGAGAAAATTGGCTGGAATGTTTTGAGGGATTGGAAAGGTAGAAAAAACAAGGCGCCCGTAGTACACCACAGATAACAAGCCTATTTGATTGATAGAGAGAACAAGTTGTACCGAACGGGCTGCTGACGTCGGGGAAATTGTAAGCAAAAAAGGTGAATCTGTGTCAGCTCCCATTTAGCTCCTGGTAATGTATTTCTGATCAAATTCAAATGGCACCTGAATGTTACTGTGTGCCCAAAGGATTGTGCGCCACCCGATCCCAAAGGATTTTTGCCATTTTTAGATTGGATTGGAGTAAGCTAACTGCTAGATCAACTGTCAATTATCTAACTCGGACTGACTCCCAACATTAACGTCATTTTCGGATTAAAACGACTTGACATTTTGGTTTTGAGGCGGAGTTCCTCCAAAATCAGACCATTTATCATTTTGTTCCCCCCAGGCAGCCACCTGCAGTTGGGGGGAAACCCTTTGACTATTTCCGGTGATGAAAAACGACGGGACAGACAGTCGAATCAGTAGACATCCTGCGTGAGCTCATTTTTTTATCTATAGATTTCCGCCCACGGACTAACTGGAATTTAATCATCCTGTTTTTGTACAAAAATTTTCAGAAACAATGATCCATCAAGTGTCAACTTTTCCTTGTTATATTATACATTAGTCACCGTCACCCGTCAACGAATGCTATCACTAAAAGAACCTGTGAGCAGAGCACATTTAGACAACTTGAATGAGTTCTCGTTATGAAAACGACTTCTCACCGTTTTAATTATTCCGCATGGCAAGTTCTTTAATAGACTGAGTACTTCAACACTGGTTTGCTCTTTCCCTAATGAATTCCCGTTAGGTGGTCTCCTCGCAGAAAAACATGGAGCGGGAAGGAAGATTTTTTTGTTGTTGGAAACGTGAATCCCTATACCAGGCAGAGTATGTCCGATGGAGCATTTATTATCAGTAGTTTTCGAACAAGTTGTGAGAAAGTCAAACAAAGCTCTGGAATAAAATGTAATTTACATAAAGGGAATGAGAGAAAAAAGAAAGAAACACGCATGCATAATTTATGTCAAACCTGGTGCATGTTATTATGTTCACATAGCCTCTTCTCGGATGCCATTTTCCATTAAAAGGGGTTATCCATTTGAAGTTTTTATGGAATTTTTTGTCGGTTTTTTGAAGTACGGGTTTCCTGAATACCTAAAGTGAGGGCAAGTGGGAGTTTGCGCGCCACCTCTTTTCAGAAAGTTTGCCAGGACCACCTTTCTCCACCCAAAACCTAATAATTCTTTTCACAATTTTTTTTCTCTGTCACAATATAAAAGTCAAGTTGACAAAGTTGCTTCCATATGTTGACCTGGTAGGCTATTTTCTGGGGTTGGATTATTTCTTTTTTGTAAAAAAAAAAGAAGTAGTCAAAGTTAGAGTTACTTTTTTTAAACATGGAAATGATGGATTGCATCAAAGAGAATTATACAGCTTTCAGTCAACGTACCCGCTTCAACCAAGTTTTCAAAACTTTTTTGCTACCATCTCTAGCTTCGTTGGTGTGTTTGTAATAATAAAAAAGTTTGAAAATAAATGAGATTTTCCAGTAAACTTATATATGCGCTTGTGTAATCTCCATTTTATTTAACTGAATATGAGTTGAGTAAAACATAGAATATGAAATGACGGGGTTACAATTTACACATAACATTTTCCTAACAAAAATAAAATCTTTCACATTTTAAACAATTTTAAAATATGACAAATCCTTTCTGCTTTCAAATTTTCCTTCGAAGCCTGTTGAACCTGGCACGCTGCTCCACCATACATAATGTCAAAGTTGGTGTACTTTCCCCCAGAATACAGAATCAATGAGTACTTTATTACCACATGGTTTCGCACGATCTTTTCACCCTATCCCCGCGTCCCTTTCACTCCCCAAAATGATGTACAAAAAGGAAGTCTTTATGCCTTCAAGATCCCATCGATTCACGTGCCGTTATTCAGCCCACGTTTCTTCAAAGAAATGGGAAATCGGTACTGACACGAAGGGAAAAAAGGAGAGGACAGCCGTAAGCAGACAATCTCAATGGATATCATAGATCTCATTCATTTTCCCTCCGTCCTCTTCCCCTTTCCAATGTGTGCAAATACTGGAGAGGAAAAAGTACACACTGAAACGAACGAACGAAGGCAAGATGAACCAAGAAAGTTGCTTTTGGCAATAAAAAATCTCTTACAAGAAAAAGTTGCTCTCTTTTCCTTGAATGAATGTTGATTTCGAGACTCAGCATGGAGTCGATTTCTCTTGTGTTGCTATATCCGTAAGACGCAGGAGGATGAGGACAACATTCATGGCATGTCAGACTCCTCACGTTTGCTGAGCCTGAAATGAACTAGAAGTCGATGAGTTCCTTACTACGACCACCATCATTTATTGTGTTGTAGAACAAGAACGGGTAAAATATATACCGAAAACGGGGGGAAAATCTTGGTTTGCTTTCAACTGCATGTGTGGTCCTCCCAGGAAAACAGTAAAAAAAAGAGGTCCAAGTAGTAAAAGCGCAACAAAGTAAACTCTGTGAGCTGACGAGCTCCTTTGAGAAAGTAACGGATATGAATGAGTCGCTTTTGCCACGGTTCATAAGAGAAGGAAGTGGTCGTAGGACGGGGCATCATATAGCATAGAGGGAACCTGGAAGTAGAAGGAAAAAACTTTCTGCTTCCACTCTGATCTACGGGACACAACGGAAGGGAAACTTGGGCTAAAATTGTGATAATAGGGTGTGCGAAGGAGGAGAAGAAGACAAAAAAACAATGCAATTTCCTTCTGCCCTGTTCCCTCATCCCGAAAAGAAATACAGTCAAATGGGGG